>OX246748.1:1894070-1941070 GCA_945910005.1 Isoperla grammatica
AGGGCGGGAGTCGAGCTCGCGCCCTTTTGCCTCTGCTCACAAGTCACGAGGGACCTGTGACAATAATAAGATGCTTGTTGTCAACAAGGCTGAGATAAGCGTCACAGTTTGACCAGATTACGCTGACTCATCCTCGACAATAATAATTGACTGTGGTCAGTTATTTGTTTGCTCCTGACCCACCCCAGCGCGATGACCCCTGGTCTCTCTCCGTTATGTGCGCTACTTTCCTTCTAACTTGTTTGGTATTATATTAATATGTCTCAGTCATAATTATGACCCAGTTATAGTGTCGTAAAAAAACACCACCTAATGTGTCCCTACGTCTCATGTTCGAAGCCTGGTTTGGGCATGGATGTCATCTGAAGTTCTTCGTCCTCATAATCACAAAGTATGATACGTTAAGCCCAAATATCATCGCTAGCAGCGTAAACATGAATGTATTGATTAATTTTTAATGATTTTTCCAGCCTATCGGTGTATATGAAGTTAAAGTTGGTTCCAAGGACAACCCAGATAAACATACAAAGTGTATATGATGTTTGACTGAAGCCTCACAAGTGGTGGTAACCAGTAACAACCAGACTTGCTCCAAGTGGCGTCCATTCATGTTGGCGATCTATTTGCATTGGTAACTCATCTTGCGTCACCAGATAGACATAACAGCGGCGACACGAGGGTTCTACAAGAAGGCAACACCCCCCCCCCCGCCCTACTACTATGCCCACCAGTACTACGAACAACCATGTTGTTAAAGTGACTTGCTGAGCATGATGACTGATTGTCATCCTAATCACTGAGACTGCTGTGTAGGGCATGGACTCGTCGTCTCGCTTAGCCTCGCTGCCAACACGCACGTGACAACCGTGCCTGCCCTATAGCCCGTGACTTGCTGAGCATGATAGGCTTCCTCGAAAAGTACATTGGTTGTTCGTGGTTGTTAGTTTCTTCCATGTTTGTCGAGGGTCAACATCAACGCTGGATGACAAAGTTCTTTCTCAATGCGATCACATGAATCACGAGGTACGACTTTCCCGTGCTGACAAGACATGGCAGCTCTGCTTGTCGTACGACGCTCAATAGTGCGCAAAGAGAAGCAGACACTATATAAGGGAGGTCCCTAGGTGAGCATAGATAGCCATTATTATGCGTTTCGCTCTAGTTTAGTCGCCAGGCAGTCCTTGGACTGCGCCTGGACTAAGCAGCTTGGAGTGACACTGAAAGCAAGGGGTGGACAGTGTTCAGAGGAGTTGGATAGTCCATGCCAAACAGTCCAAGGACTGCGCTTGGACTGAACAGCTTGGAGTGATACTGAAAGCAAGGGGTGGACAGTGTACAGGGGGATTGGCTAGTCCACGCCAGGCAGTCCAAGGACTGCGCTTGGACTGCGCAGCTTGGAGTGACACTGACAGCGTGGGAGTGGACTACGTGTCCTAAGCCTCGTCTTAGGTGATGTTGTTGTTGATCACTTGTTATTTATGTGTTGTTACTTGCTCTACTTAAACCACGTCTTGTTTGGCAACGTACACACACACTGGCCTGGTCGATCTCTGGTCTTCGAACTATAACCCTTGTGTTTATGTCACAAACCACTAAACTGTCAACTATCACACGTCTGTAAATACTCGCATCAAATGTTGTTGCCACGGTTCCTACAACGAGACCAATTATTGGGAAGTCAAGTATCAAGTACTAAGAGTTTCTGTGTTGTGTATAGAAGAACATGCCCCGTCCATCCATGTCCCTCTTCAGGTAACTACCTAGGTATTGCGGTGTTTGGAATAGTTGGTAAGGAATATCCGACGGCTGTTATAGTATGGTGACTTGACTGAGGAAAACCTCGGAAAAAGCCTTCAGTCAGGACTTCCGGTGGCCGGTATCGAACCGGTGTCCTCCGAATTGAGTCTCGCGTCTTCGTTTTTAAATTATTATAATGTGGTTTCATGAGTAATAGTTGATGTTTAGATTGTCTATGTTTAGAACTCGTACAGTCCACATCATCCCCTTTCCATTTTCCTTCCCGCCCTTCTATTTCCCCCTTTCCACCAAACAGCTTCATCGTCATCTTCATATATCACCCACTCGTCGTCTAGATTAGCCAAGTTGCAAAAGTATGAGACGCAAAACCCAAATATCAGATCAATGATTGTATCTTGTTGTTAGTCCAAGAGTCGTGTATAGTTTAGTGAATGTGGCGCTCATACTATGCCGACGCTCTCTGCGCCCCCAATGTGCGTGAGCTGATAAGACGGTCGTGGCCTGACCTGCCCCAATATGGCGGCCATTAAGACGCGCCTAGGCCTACCTCAACATTGTAGGTAGATAGTGTAATGACGCAGCGTCACAACTATACACTATATTGGAGTATGAAGCGGACTGGACACGCGACATTCAATACAGGCGGCAAATAAGGTTGATAAGCCCCCATTGCGGTTGACTGTATAAGGAAGGATAGGGTATGATTTTCTTTTATTTGCGTGCATAGTGCGTAAGGTAGTGCTTCAATGTGCGTCGTGTGTTGTCCACGTCACTTATTGTTGACCGCTTTAGGCGATAATGCGGTATCTCTTGAGATTGTTGGTCTAAGATAGTTGGGAATTTCCTTCCAGCGATATTTTGTGACATTTTCTGCTTGTGTTCATATCCAGCGTAATTTCCAGTTCCTTTGGTTTGGTTTCAGTGTTATTCACATTCACAAATAAGAAACCTTTTGTGTTTGAGAATACAACGTATTACGTAACGGTTTAATAATAACAATAATTAAGCGAGCGAAGCGAGCGTCTCCACGATACTCTTATGGCACTTCGTTGTTTTTTTTTTTTTTTTTTTACTAGATTCTTATGGCACTTCATTCTGTTCGTTTTTTGTTTTGTTTTTATGTCTGTCGATAGCGGTCGAACGGAAAGTCCGATCAACTTGAAATTTGGACCATCCACAAGCCTCGATGTTGATTGAAGGTGTACAGTTTTGAGACAAAATCGTTCGAAAAGTTACAAAGTTACACTCAATAACTGTTAGTAACAGTGGCGGACCGCCGCGAAAACACTAGACAGAATGACAACGAAAATTCTTAGCAACGCAAATTGCACTGCATTCAACAATATCGGCAAGTATAATAGCTATGGAAATTAGAAAAAATATGAAATGCACATTCTTGAATTGTTGTTGATTGTTGTTTTTATTAGCTTTGAGATCTTTTCGCCAGAACGTTCGTAGATATGGACGCGCTCGCTTATCAACGCGTCAAACAGAGCGTTTTCCTAGTAATAATAATAAACAAATCAATATTGTTGTTTACTAGGTTGGTCCTTGTTTGTGCTCCCTGTAGTTGTATGTATACCGGGATGCAGCCAAAGTGTCGAGCCTGTGTTCTAACATGGTCTCGAATGTTGTCAACACTTCCTGGTAATAATGATAATATGTTTTTTCAGTGTCCGTGGTCAGCAGAGTAGGGCCCACGGCCGATAGTGTTTTTCCACTGGTCGTTAGGCTAATGGGCTAACGTGCTTTGTTTTCAATGACGTCGTCCATTTAATGTCCGTTTTAATTCTTATCTCTCGGTCTTGTTCGGCTGCAAAGAATCTCCGTTCACATGGCAACAACAAAAACACTGACCTACCTCACTTAGGTTGGAATTCATAGTCGGCCCCTACACCTAGGGGCGCCCATTGTTGCTAAGGTAACGATTGTTTCCATGTTATTTCCCATAAACAAAACAAATCCATAGCAACAATGGGTGCCCCTAGGTGTAGGGGCCGACTATGAATTCCAACCTTAGTTATACCTAACCAAGAAATATTTAGCCCACCGCTAACTTGTTTTCTCCATGGCAACCACCAATCCTAAGCGTGGTTTCATAGGAAAAAACAAGTTAGCCCAGTGCTAAAAGTTTAGTTTGGCGTTATAATACCGGGCCTTAGATTTTCTTAACTTGATCAGGGACTTATGGAATAGTAAGCTCGTTTATTGGGTTTGAAATAGAGGTTCCAATAGGTTGAGGTTCCAATAGGTTCCGAAAATAGGTACCAATGGTTCGTTGTTTTTCACTCCCCAGCTTCTCCACTCCATGGCTATGTGACCACCCCCTATCCCCGTGACAACCGGACAATAATATCATATTTATTCATTTAATATTATATTATTTATAATCAGTCACATTGGTTATGCTAAGCGTTGGTCGCACAACTGGGAGATGGAGGTCAAACTAAAAATATCTGTACTCTACACATCTATATTCCAAATTCCAATCATGTTATTCGCGACGATGAGTGGTGAAGGATGTCGAACCCGCGTCCCTATAAGGGCCATCCGCGGAGAGAAGAGAGAACAGAGAAGAGAGAAGAGAGAAGTGAGAAGTGAGAAGAATCAGGTGGAAAGACGACAGTGACGAATGAGCAAAGGGAGGGGTGATTGAGAGGCCTGCTTGCGGGCAACGGTCACCGCGAGGAGGGTGGTAAAGTAGTTCCACAGCAACCTTGTGTATATACGTCATCGCAGTGGGTGACTTTTTCCAATACGGTACCGATATTTGGTTGGTAGATGGCCCACTCATCTGTGACGTGAGCATCCACAAGGTTGCTGTGGAGCAGTTGAGCAGGTCAGGTCGTGGAGCAACAAGGCGACACCGCGAGGTTTGGTTGGTCGATGCTCCACTCATCTGTGACGTGAGCATCCACAAGGTTGCTGTGGAGCAGTTGAGCAGGTCGTGAAGCAACAAGGCGACACCGCGAGGTTTGGTTGGTAGATGCTCCACTCATCTGTGACGTGAGCATCCACAAGGTTGCTGTGGAGCAGTTGAGCAGGTCGTGAAGCAACAAGGCGACACCGCGAGGTTTGGTTGGTAGATGCTCCACTCATCTGTGACGTGAGCATCCACAAGGTTGCTGTGGAGCAGTTGAGCAGGTCGTGGAGCAACAAGGCGACACCGCGAGGTTTGGTTGGTCGATGCTCCACTCATCTGTGACGTGAGCATCCACAAGGTTGCTGTGGAGCAGTTGAGCAGGTCGTGAAGCAACAAGGCGACACCGCGAGGTTTGGTTGGTGGATGCCCCACTCATCTGTGACGTGAGCATCCACAAGGTTGCTGTGGAGCAGTTGAGCAGGTCGTGAAGCAACAAGGCGACACCGCGAGGTTTGGTTGGTGGATGCCCCACTCATCTGTGACGTGAGCATCCACAAGGTTGCTGTGGAGCAGTTGAGCAGGTCGTGAAGCAACAAGGCGACACCGCGAGGTTTGGTTGGTGGATGCCCCACTCATCTGTGACGTGAGCATCCACAAGGTTGCTGTGGAGCAGTTGAGCAGGTCGTGGAGCAACAAGGCGACACCGCGAGGTTTGGTTGGTAGATGCCTCACTCATCTGTGACGTGAGCATCCACAAGGTTGCTGTGGAGCAGTTGAGCAGGTCGTGGAGCAACAAGGCGACACCGCGAGGTTTGGTTGGTAGATGCCTCACTCATCTGTGACGTGAGCATCCACAAGGTTGCTGTGGAGCAGTTGAGCAGGTCGTGGAGCAACAAGGCGACACCGCGAGGTTTGGTTGGTGGATGCCCCACTCATCTGTGACGTGAGCATCCACAAGGTTGCTGTGGAGCAGTTGAGCAGGTCGTGGAGCAACAAGGCGACACCGCGAGGTTTGGTTGGTAGATGCCTCACTCATCTGTGACGTGAGCATCCACAAGGTTGCTGTGGAGCAGTTGAGCAGGTCGTGGAGCAACAAGGCGACACCGCGAGGTTTGGTTGGTAGATGCCTCACTCATCTGTGACGTGAGCATCCACAAGGTTGCTGTGGAGCAGTTGAGCAGGTCGTGAAGCAACAAGGCGACACCGCGAGGTTTGGTTGGTAGATGCTCCACTCATCTGTGACGACAGCATCCACAAGGTTGCTGTGGAGCAGTTGAGCAGGTCGTGAAGCAACAAGGCGACACCGCGAGGTTTGGTTGGTCGATGCCCCACCCATCTGTGACGTGAGCATCCACAAGGTTGCTGTGGAGCAGTTGAGCAGGTCGTGGAGCAACAAGGCGACACCGCGAGGTTTGGTTGGTCGATGCCTCACTCATCTGTGACGTGAGCATCCACAAGGTTGCTGTGGAGCAGAGTGTGAGTTGAGCAGGTCGTGAAGCAACAAGGCGACACCGCGAGGTTTGGTTGGTAGATGAGTGACCCACTCATCTGTGACGTGAGCATCCACAAGGTTGCTGTGGAGCAGTTGAGCAGGTCGTGGAGCAACAAGGCGACACCGCGAGGTTTGGTTGGTAGATGCCCCACTCATCTGTGACGTAAGCATCCACAAGGTTGCTGTGGAGCAGTTGAGCAGGTCGTGAAGCAACAAGGCGACACCGCGAGGTTTGGTTGGTCGATGCCTCACTCATCTATGACGTGAGCATCCACAAGGTTGCTGTGGAGCAGTTGAGCAGGTCGTGATGCAACAAGGCGACACCGCGAGGTTTGGTTGGTAGATGCCTCACTCATCTATGACGTGAGCATCCACAAGGTTGCTGTGGAGCAGTTGAGCAGGTCGTGGAGCAACAAGGCGACACCGCGAGGTTTGGTTGGTCGATGCCCCACTCATCTGTGACGACAGCATCCACAAGGTTGCTGTGGAGCAGTTGAGCAGGTCGTGGAGCAACAAGGCGACACCGCGAGGTTTGGTTGGTAGATGCCCCACTCATCTATGACGTGAGCATCCACAAGGTTGCTGTGGAGCAGAGTGTGAGTTGAGCAGGTCGTGAAGCAACAAGGCGACACCGCGAGGTTTGGTTGGTAGATGACCCACTCATCTATGACGTGAGCACCCACAAGGTTGCTGTGGAGCAGTTGAGCAGGTCGTGAAGCAACAAGGCGACACCGCGAGGTTTGGTTGGTCGATGCCTCACTCATCTGTGACGTGAGCATCCACAAGGTTGCTGTGGAGCAGAGTGTGAGTTGAGCAGGTCGTGAAGCAACAAGGCGACACCGCGAGGTTTGGTTGGTAGATGACCCACTCATCTATGACGTGAGCACCCACAAGGTTGCTGTGGAGCAGTTGAGCAGGTCGTGAAGCAACAAGGCGACACCGCGAGGTTTGGTTGGTAGATGCCCCACTCATCTATGACGACAGCATCCACAAGGTTGCTGTGGAGCAGAGTGTGAGTTGAGCAGGTCGTGAAGCAACAAGGCGACACCGCGAGGTTTGGTTGGTAGATGCCTCACTCATCTGTGACGACAGCATCCACAAGGTTGCTGTGGAGCAGTTGAGCAGGTCGTGAAGCAACAAGGCGACACCGCAAGGTTTGGTTGGTGGATGCCCCACTCATCTGTGACGTGAGCATCCACAAGGTTGCTGTGGAGCAGTTGAGCAGGTCGTGAAGCAACAAGGCGACACCGCGAGGTTTGGTTGGTAGATGCCTCACTCATCTGTGACGTCAGCATCCACAAGGTTGCTGTGGAGCAGTTGAGCAGGTCGTGGAGCAACAAGGCGACACCGCGAGGTTTGGTTGGTCGATGCCCCACTCATCTGTGACGTAAGCATCCACAAGGTTGCTGTGGAGCAGTTGAGCAGGTCGTGAAGCAACAAGGCGACACCGCGAGGTTTGGTTGGTAGATGCCCCACTCATCTATGACGTGAGCATCCACAAGGTTGCTGTGGAGCAGTTGAGCAGGTCGTGAAGCAACAAGGCGACACCGCGAGGTTTGGTTGGTAGATGCCCCACTCATCTATGACGTGAGCATCCACAAGGTTGCTGTGGAGCAGTTGAGCAGGTCGTGAAGCAACAAGGCGACACCGCGAGGTTTGGTTGGTAGATGCCCCACTCATCTATGACGTGAGCATCCACAAGGTTGCTGTGGAGCAGTTGAGCAGGTCGTGGAGCAACAAGGCGACACCGCGAGGTTTGGTTGGTCGATGCCCCACTCATCTGTGACGTGAGCATCCACAAGGTTGCTGTGGAGCAGTTGAGCAGGTCGTGAAGCAACAAGGCGACACCGCGAGGTTTGGTTGGTCGATGCCCCACTCATCTGTGACGTGAGCATCCACAAGGTTGCTGTGGAGCAGTTGAGCAGGTCGTGGAGCAACAAGGCGACACCGCGAGGTTTGGTTGGTGGATGCCTCACTCATCTGTGACGTGAGCATCCACAAGGTTGCTGTGGAGCAGTTGAGCAGGTCGTGAAGCAACAAGGCGACACCGCGAGGTTTGGTTGGTAGATGCCCCACTCATCTACGACGTCAGCATCCACAAGGTTGCTGTGGAGCAGTTGAGCAGGTCGTGAAGCAACAAGGCGACACCGCGAGGTTTGGTTGGTCGATGCCTCACTCATCTGTGACGTGAGCATCCACAAGGTTGCTGTGGAGCAGTTGAGCAGGTCGTGAAGCAACAAGGCGACACCGCGAGGTTTGGTTGGTCGATGCCTCACTCATCTGTGACGTCACCATCCACAAGGTTGCTGTGGAGCAGTTGAGCAGGTCGTGAAGCAACAAGGCGACACCGCGAGGTTTGGTTGGTCGATGCCTCACTCATCTGTGACGACAGCATCCACAAGGTTGCTGTGGAGCAGTTGAGCAGGTCGTGAAGCAACAAGGCGACACCGCGAGGTTTGGTTGGTCGATGCCGCACTCATCTGTGACGTGAGCATCCACAAGGTTGCTGTGGAGCAGTTGAGCAGGTCGTGAAGCAACAAGGCGACACCGCGAGGTTTGGTTGGTCGATGCCTCACTCATCTGTGACGTGAGCATCCACAAGGTTGCTGTGGAGCAGTTGAGCAGGTCGTGAAGCAACAAGGCGACACCGCGAGGTTTGGTTGGTGGATGCCGCACTCATCTGTGACGTGAGCATCCCCAAGGTTGCTGTGGAGCAGTTGAGCAGGTCGTGGAGCAACAAGGCGACACCGCGAGGTTTGGTTGGTCGATGCCTCACTCATCTGTGACGTGAGCATCCACAAGGTTGCTGTGGAGCAGTTGAGCAGTTGAGCAGGTCGTGAAGCAACAAGGCGACACCGCGAGGTTTGGTTGGTCGATGCTCCACTCATCTGTGACGTGAGCATCCACAAGGTTGCTGTGGAGCAGTTGAGCAGTTGAGCAGGTCGTGAAGCAACAAGGCGACACCGCCAGGTTTGGTTGGTAGATGCTCCACTCATCTGTGACGTGAGCATCCACAAGGTTGCTGTGGAGCAGTTGAGCAGGTCGTGAAGCAACAAGGCGACACCGCGAGGTTTGGTTGGTCGATGCCTCACTCATCTGTGACGTGAGCATCCACAAGGTTGCTGTGGAGCAGTTGAGCAGGTCGTGGAGCAACAAGGCGACACCGCCAGGTTTGGTTGGTCGATGCCCCACTCATCTGTGACGTGAGCATCCACAAGGTTGCTGTGGAGCAGTTGAGCAGGTCGTGGAGCAACAAGGCGACACCGCGAGGTTTGGTTGGTCGATGCCCCACTCATCTGTGACGTCAGCATCCACAAGGTTGCTGTGGAGCAGTTGAGCAGGTCGTGAAGCAACAAGGCGACACCGCGAGGTTTGGTTGGTAGATGCTCCACTCATCTGTGACGTGAGCATCCACAAGGTTGCTGTGGAGCAGTTGAGCAGGTCGTGAAGCAACAAGGCGACACCGCGAGGTTTGGTTGGTAGATGCCCCAGTCATCTATGACGTCACCATCCACAAGGTTGCTGTGGAGCAGTTGAGCAGGTCGTGAAGCAACAAGGCGACACCGCGAGGTTTGGTTGGTAGATGCCTCACTCATCTGTGACGTGAGCATCCACAAGGTTGCTGTGGAGCAGTTGAGCAGGTCGTGGAGCAACAAGGCGACACCGCGAGGTTTGGTTGGTAGATGCTCCACTCATCTGTGACGACAGCATCCACAAGGTTGCTGTGGAGCAGTTGAGCAGGTCGTGAAGCAACAAGGCGACACCGCGAGGTTTGGTTGGTAGATGCTCCACTCATCTGTGACGACAGCATCCACAAGGTTGCTGTGGAGCAGTTCAGCAGGTCGTGGAGCAACAAGGCGACACCGCCAGGTTTGGTTGGTAGATGCTCCACTCATCTGTGACGACAGCATCCACAAGGTTGCTGTGGAGCAGTTCAGCAGGTCGTGGAGCAACAAGGCGACACCGCCAGGTTTGGTTGGTAGATGCTCCACTCATCTGTGACGTGAGCATCCACAAGGTTGCTGTGGAGCAGTTGAGCAGGTCGTGGAGCAACAAGGCGACACCGCCAGGTTTGGTTGGTCGATGCCCCACTCATCTGTGACGTCAGCATCCACAAGGTTGCTGTGGAGCAGTTGAGCAGGTCGTGGAGCAACAAGGCGACACCGCCAGGTTTGGTTGGTCGATGCCCCACTCATCTGTGACGACAGCATCCACAAGGTTGCTGTGGAGCAGTTGAGCAGGTCGTGAAGCAACAAGGCGACACCGCGAGGTTTGGTTGGTCGATGCCCCACTCATCTGTGACGTGAGCATCCACAAGGTTGCTGTGGAGCAGTTGAGCAGGTCGTGGAGCAACAAGGCGACACCGCGAGGTTTGGTTGGTAGATGCCTCACTCATCTGTGACGTGAGCATCCACAAGGTTGCTGTGGAGCAGTTGAGCAGGTCGTGAAGCAACAAGGCGACACCGCGAGGTTTGGTTGGTAGATGCCCCAGTCATCTATGACGTCACCATCCACAAGGTTGCTGTGGAGCAGTTGAGCAGGTCGTGAAGCAACAAGGCGACACCGCGAGGTTTGGTTGGTAGATGCCTCACTCATCTGTGACGTGAGCATCCACAAGGTTGCTGTGGAGCAGTTGAGCAGGTCGTGAAGCAACAAGGCGACACCGCGAGGTTTGGTTGGTGGATGCTCCACTCATCTGTGACGTCACCATCCACAAGGTTGCTGTGGAGCAGTTGAGCAGGTCGTGGAGCAACAAGGCGACACCGCAAGGTTTGGGCGCCGCTCTCGCTGTTGACAGAAGATAAACGAGACAAAGAACGCAGCTAACCGCGATTAGCGGGGGTGAACGTCCGTTACGTAAACCGGGATCCGAGATAGTTCTTTAGCTGGTCTGTAAACAGAACCCTTGGCACTGGTAGGGCAGGTCCGGGCCAATAATAAGCCATTACGTCATAATCACGGTCTAGGGCGCTGCCGCCATCTACTGGAGGCAGACTCAACTATTTCAACCGCTAGATTTGAACGATGCCGTGACGTAATAAGCGCAGTCTAGAGCGCTGCTCGATCTATTGGCGACCGTCTCAACTATTTCAACCGCTAGATTTGAACGATGCCGTGACGTCATACGTAGAGTCTAGAGCGCTGCTCGATCTATTGGCGACCGTCTCAACTATTTCAACCGCTAGATTTGAACGATGCCGTGACGTCATACGCAGAGTATAGAGCGCTGCTCGATCTATTGGCGACCGTCTCAACTATTTCAACCGCTAGATTTGAACGATGCCGTGACGTCATACGTAGAGTCTAGAGCGCTGCCCGATCTATTGGCGACAGTCTCAACTATTTCAACCGCTAGATTTGAACGATGGTCTGTCCCTCCTCGTGGTGTTTCGTGCCCGCAAAGAGGGCTCTGGCTCTCGTGCATCTCTTTTGTCATTCCTGTATTCATCCCACGCGGTTCCTCCAGCATTTTCCCCTTCCTATTGAGTAGTTTGAGTAGCAGTTGACTTTTTTAATTGATGTAGCTCAGCGGTAACATGCACGACTCTAATCCGGAGGGTGGCCGGTTCAATATCGGCCACTGGCAAACCGGACTGAAGGTTTTGTCCAAGGTTTTCCTCAGCCATAAGGTGAATGCTGGGATTGAGTCATAAAGTAACTCTCTGATAGTCCCTTGTAACTATCCTCCCAACTATTCTCCCAACTATCCTCCCAACTATCCTCCCAGCTATCCTCCCAACTATCCTCCCAGCTATCCTCCCAGCTATCCTCCCAACTATTCTACCAACTATCCTATCAACTATTCTCCCAACTATCCTCCCAACTATCCTCCCAGCTATCCTCCCAGCTATCCTCCCAACTATCCTCCCAGCTATCCTCCCAGCTATCCTCCCAACTATCCTCCCAACTATCCTCCCAGCTATCCTCCCAGCTATCCTCCCAACTATCCTCCCAGCTATCCTCCCAACTATCCTCCGAAGCTTTAGAGTCACCTGAAGAGGGATAAGTTTCCTAAGAACAATGAATATTACACTTATTTGTAAGGCTAGATCCCCCTGCTACGCCCCCCCCCCCTGCGTGCACCTGCAGGTCACATGTATCCAAGGCGCGGCCCCCCCGCGTGTTTACCCGAAACACAGTGATGTAAGCGAAGGTAAATACGGTGCTAGCTAATCTGTTGATCCGACAGGTCAATAAAAGCTGTTTTTCTAAGATTACCTAAAGCCAGGTGAGGATGGGGTCAGAGCTTATCTGTAGTGACGTCATAGCCTGCTCCGTCTTGGGAGGAACACAACACCTTTCCCCCTCCCCCACGCTTGGCACTTACAATTCAATAATAAAATATACAATTTAAATCATATCGATGATTGTTCTTTTCTTTTCTTGTTTCTTCCTTCCTAGAATAACTTTCAATATGGTGTTCAAGATTCGATTGAGATAAGGCTATGACTGTCGGGATATATTGCTCATAGAGTGGTATACAATGATTTTTTATTTGAACAGTGGCTTAATTCGGTTGTGACACCGATAAGACATGGATTCGTGTAATTGCCCTCCTTGTCGTATTTATCTGTCAAGCCCACTTATCGGTGTAAATAGTAATTGGATTGCTACAGACATAAAAGCATTAGAAAAACGAAACACGGATTCAAGAAATTTCAAACAAATTTTATACAAAAGGACCTTCGGGGCTGCAGGAAAAGTAGTCGAACAATACGCAACTTGCGATACACCTTCTCAGCGCGCCGCACGGGAGTTGCCTCAACCCTGCTACCCCTTACTTGGAGCCTGTACGCAACCCTCGATACACCTTCTCAGCGCGCCGAGCGGGAGTGGAGAACTTTTCCCTTGTGGGCCAAGGTTCACCTCGTTCAAACGAGACATGTATGCAAGTATGCTAGCTAGCTTCTGTAACCATATTATCTTATCGTCAAAGCTGTTGACAGCGGAAGAGTGTGATCGGCAAAGAACACGAACGAGACAGTAAAAAGCAATTTTTAGTTATCCTGGCATTTTTCGCGTACCCCCTGGAAACTCCCCGCGTACCCGTTGGGAACAACTGGAATAGATCTAGCTCAGCCTGTCGTAAGAGGCAAGAAAGGATAATTCTTTATTTTCCTTCTTCCTCAATCCGGTGATTCCCGTTTTCCCGCATCCATCCCATCGCTTCCAGGATACCGATCGTCGCCTGGCACCGCTTCCCGCATCCACGCTCTGACGTCACCCATTAATCACGCCTTATCTCGCGGCTTAGCGCAGGTATTTAACAATACTTTTATTGATAACAAAAGATAAGCGAGGCGTGAGTCAAGTGAGCTACAAGCAGCGGTCTAGCCGAGCTGTATCCAATATCCATGCAGTCAGTCGTCAGCTGATCGCTGCTGTGGTAGTAGTGTGGGTCCGTCTCTTCTCGCCTTATATCTCACGGTAGGTACAGCCGCGTGCACACACATTGCGATACTCGGGCAAGTGTTGCATACAATTACTGTTTACTGAGAAATATGGTTTCTGTATTTGTCATGTTTTTATTAGTTTCTATATTTCTCACTTAACGGTACAGATGTTAAAAAGTGAGTTCAGCTATAGGGACGCAAACTTAGATATATTATCTAAATTGTATATATTATCGTCGTCATAGTTCAAATCATATATTTATATTGAATTACTCCCTCACTTGCATGACTTTACTAAAGATCTCCCTCCTCCCCTCCCCATTAATAATGTCATTGACTCTTTTTGGCGTCAATTAATAATATGTCTTTCAGTGCGGTTGACCTATGACCTAATAGTTGATCTTAACCTACTGGTATGAGTGTTCGGTAACGGAGATAGGAGGCGTGACAGTCACGAGGCGTCCCCACACCACTAAACATCGGCTCGGGTAACTCACGGTTTGACAATAAATACCGACACAAAAATAAATAAATAAATACATTCACATTTAGAGTCTACCCACTCAGTAACTAAACTGATTTGCAGCGGGGGACTTTAATTTAAAGTGACTAAACCAACCCTGTAGGCTTCGAACACCATCGACGAGTGAGCGATAACCAATCAAAGATCGATATTTCAAATACGAAATATATGAATCAGTGCCTGATTGGACAGTGCGAACACCTGCGGACAAATGCCAGAATCAACAAGGCCGATTCAGAACAACTTTGAATTTATTGAGTGGTTCGTTGCTAGGACGGCTCCAACACTTTATGCACATTGTAACCTATCAGCGAGCAGCGCTGTCGATTAGACGCGTTGTTCCAGTAACCTCGGTCCCAGGTTCGAACCCTGTCCTGGGCACCCAAGCATCCACTCGTCGTCTCGATGAGCGTCGTTGTATCACGCAGCCACGAGGAATGCCCTGCGCATGCGCATAGTTGTGCGCGGAAGTGGCTCTTGTTTATAATTAATGCGAACTGGCTGTGTTTTACCATGAGAACCTTCTTAACACGTTCTTGGAGGCTAATTATATATACTCCAAATATAGTTTCCTCAACGTAACAAGTCACATGCTTACGTCACAGCCGAGTCCAATAGTATAAATTTAATTATCTACTCCTCTAGTTTCTAAGATCTACTTCAGACAGATCATTAGAGTCTTGGTTGGATACCTGTAAATTCCTGACACAGTGGGAGTGTCTAATGACGCTTGTGCACTGATCGCCTTTACGAATGTGTCAAAGAACACCATGAATATGTTAGTTTTCGTTGAAACAGCGTGTTAGAGGGATAGTTAGTAGATAAGTAGATGATTCAGAACGAAGACGCTCTGCGATGATTACTGCGTGACGTCATAGTGGTCAAACACGCGGGTGTACACTAACTATGACGTCACTGCCGGCGAGGCGCCATTTTCAATCCTTCGAAAAACCATTTATTCATTTTCATATTTCATATTTCAATATTTCAATAATTTAATTTATGATAGTTGCAGTAGATAGTAGATAAGTCACTTTAAATTAAAGTCCGCCACTGCAAATCAGTTAAGTTACTGAGTGGGTGGACTCTAAATGTGAATTAATTTATTTTATTTTATTTTAAGGATCTGAGGTCGGCATGAGAGTAGTTATATGTTGGGTTGGGACCGTTGTAAGATGCTATGACGTGCCATGGCTCGTTTGCTTGATGACCATCATACGTACTATCTGTGACTCAGTTACAATCGCCGTTATCTGTTGAGTTATGATAACGCACGTACAGAGAAGATGTGAAATGTTTAGGCTAAATAGGGACTGTTTCTTAAATGTTATGTAGTGACAGTTTTAACGTTGGTACCATGAAACACTGTTCTGCAAACGGTTTTTCATTTTTTTTATTATTCAAATGGTTTTTCGAAGGATTGAAAATGACGCCTCGCCGGCAGTGACGTCATAGTTATCAAGAACGTTGAGTGCGTGCGCGTGTTGAAACACTATGACGTCACGCAGCGCAGTAATCATCACAGAGCGTCTTCGTTCTGAATGATCATTGCAATAATTACAATCTAAGTCGTCCGACGTGTGTGTTGTGTTGCAGGAGTCATGGCAACCGTCACTGCGGCACCGACCTCGCGCCGGTTCAAGGTAACGGCCGTGGGGGATGTCGAGGCGAAGGACACATACCTGCTGGGGCTCAACAGGTAAACCACCACAGTTAGCATAAAAAATGTGACCTCCTTTGGAAATCACAGAACTTGGAGAGTCGAGTTGCTATGCTGTGTTTCCACAAGTGCTTTGGACTTGAGGGGGGAGAGAAGTGCTTTGAACTGTTGTGCTGGGAGAATCCAAGTCGTGTTCCTTTGCCGTGTCTCCAAGTGCTTTGGACTCGAGTTGGGAGAACTGTGTCTCTAAGAGCTTTGAACTGTTGAGCTGGGAGAGTTATCCAAGTGCTTTTGACTGTTGAGTTGGGAGAGCTGTGACTCTAAGAGCTTTGTACTATTGCAGCTCCGGCCGCACCTCGACTACCAACGTGACTGTGGACGGTGTGACGTACACAGTCACTCTCACGGACACGGGAGGGATGGAGGAACTGGACAGACTTCAGCCGGCTGTCTACCGAGATGTAAGCGCATACACGTGTTTCAAGGCGCAAGGTGGAGGGATGTTGCTAGTGACAGGACTAACTGCTAAAAAGCAAATTAAAAACAATTACAAACTAAATGTAAATTGAATGGAAATATGGAATGAAAAAGTAAACAAGAAACTGCGTGTGTCTGAAACTGAGCCATGATGCTGGTTAGCCAATAGGGCACTAGCAACACCAAAAGACAACAATGAAACAAATTAATTGAATCGATGGACAAACAACAAGCTGTCAAAAAATAATTTCTTCTGATTTTGGAAAACAAAACAAAAAACAAACACACAAAACTTTCACTTAGTCGTTGTTCATCATTAAAAGTTTTAAATGGCGAGCAGTTACTATTGCTACACTTGTTTTTATTTCTATGGTTGAAATTTTATTATTTTGACAGCTGATTGTTTGTCCATCAGTTCAATTCATTTGTTCCATTGTTGTAGTCCTGATGTGACGTCAGTTGCAGGTTCCCTATAAGTTTATGGAACTTCATATTGAGGCGAAAAGTGGGGTAAAGTAGAATGCTTGAGCACATTGTGAGGGCTGCAGTTCGATACACGAATGCTGAATGTTTGTATCTCGACGTTTCAGACCAACTGTTTTCTGCTGTGCTACTCTGAAGACAGACGAGAATCTTTGGAGAACATCGAGTCAAAATGGTGGCCGGAAGTCCGGAGTATCGGTCCGAGTGTCCCCGTTGTACTCGTGGGTGAGTTGGCAACACTGTCTTGGCGTTTAACACGCCGTGAGTACAGCTGGCAACACCGTAGACTGTACATGGAGTCTTGTGTGAGCTGAAGCTTGCAACCCTGTAGAATTCTAGCATCATACCCCAACACATGAAGTCTAGATGTGTGAATGATGCATTTATGGGTGAACGAATTGGCAACCGTGTAACATGTATATTATTCACTTGTGGGTGAGTTGGCAACACTGTCTTGGCGTTTAAGACGCCGTGAGTATAGCTGGCAACACTGTCCTCGTGGTCTCGTAGGTCTGTTGCTGGCAACACCGTAGACTGTACATGGACTCTTGTGTGTGAGCTGGAGCTTGCAACCCTGTAGAATTCTAGCATCATACCCCAACACATGAAGTCTAGATGTGTGAATGATGCATTTATGGGTGCACGAATTGGCAACCGTGTAACAGGTATATTATTCACTTGTGGGTGAGTTGGCAACACTGTCTTGGCGTTTAATACGCCGTGAGTATAGCTGGCAACACTGTCCTCGTGGTCTCGTAGGTCTGTTGCTGGCAACACCGTAGACTGTACATGGAGTCTTGTGTGAGCTGGAACTTGCAACCCTGTAGAATTCTAGCATCATACCCCAACACATGAAGTATATATGTGTGAACTGAATGATGCATTTATGCGTGCACGAATTGGCAACCGTGTAACATGTGTGTCTGAGTTGGCAACGCGTAGGTTGATATTATTCGACATTCGACAGTCACGTACAGTACAAGTATACAATAGAAGTGCGATAGCATTGTGAAATGATTTGTTAACTATTGGTGAGTCTGAACTTGACTCTCAATGGTACAGTTTACTCTCGTCACTATACCCCTCGTTGCAAGTTTACACGTGTGAAATACGAACGATTCTACGGCGATAACAGAATAGCTGTTATCACCACGAGGCGACTAAAACAACCGACACCTCGCGAGCCCCGTGTCTCGTATTAAAGACAAAATATATGTATTCATTATCATCTCCTTGCGGGGATAAAATTGAATGAACGAGACGGAAATGATTCAGGTTCAGACACATTAGGAGGATGGGAGTAGAAAGACTACCGAGGAAAGTGTATGAATTACAGATGTCCCCACGGGAGGGATGGAAGGAAACTCTGTCGACCTTGACTGGAAGTTTGTACAGGTCTTCCTCAGTTCGTAGATGAATTTCAGGGGTTGAGTTGCACATTGCTTCTCGACTATCCAACCACCCTTCCTGGTTGGTCAACTGAAGAGAAGGATGTAGGTAAAGCTAGTGTGAAAGCAAAATGTCTGAGCAATTGGGTACCACACACACATACAATTCTTCTGCCCCGACCCCTCCATGATATGAGAGGTGCAGGGGGTTAACACTGTCTACATGTCACTGTCTCTCTTGTGTCCCCCAGCCTGCCATGGACAAGGAGGGACATCCACATTCGCTGAGGGACAGCGGCTCCAAATCAAGCTAGGTGCTGCCTCCCACGTTTCATACAAGCCTGATACTCCGGAGCCGGTCCTAATGGAAGCGATCCGTGCTGCTCGTAGCCACACCCCCTCGAAGCAGCCGGTCCAATCAGAGCCCTCGTACCTCGACGACGGCGGTGACGAGAGTTCTGGCTCGTGCTGCTCCTGCATCAAGCTGCCCTGTTTCACGAACAAGGCCTACTCGTTCCAGTAGGTCACTACGTGTCCGTCAGTTGGCAACCATGATCTGGAGCCATTTGGAGACACCTTTGTGACAGGGCGCCAACTGGACGAAAACTTTGTGTATAACTGAACGGGCGAGCTGTTACGTTGCACCCATTCAAACAGGTTAATAACGTGGTTCAATATTAGGCAGTCTTGTAACGCGTCATACCAGCTCATGGCCGGCGTGAGACCATTGCGTTGGCAGTTCCAGAAGTACACGACAGATAGCGCCAAACGAAGGCAGGCCAACACACGCGTGGTGCTATCTGTGTAGCAACGCGGAACTGGTAGTTTCAGCAGATACACGACAGGTAGCGCCAACTACAACATAGGCGGGCATACGTGGTGGTTACCGAGGAACTGCCAACACTATTGGAAGCCGCTTTGCAAGACCTTTATCTAATATTCGACCGTGGAATAAGAAACAAGCTGGTATCCTTTTCTAACAAATCATTAAGCCCTTCAATTCCACATTCAGTAATAGGTATGCTCACTTTACATTTAGGAATGCTTCTGCCACATTGTATTGATGTATCCAATTCTTCCTGGCTGCAGGAATATGGTTTCTCCTTGAATTCAAATGAAAGACCAGCTTGATAATATGCTAGACGTGGATGGATGGTTACGTCAAATATACCACATCTCGGTTTCACAGGTGCTGTAAACACTATAGAATTTGGCCAGGTGAATTATTGGAATGTCTTGGACAGTTTTGTTCAAGTGAACTTAAGATAAATTTGAAGTTGTACTATAAAGTTGAGAAACTGTAAGAATGACGGCCCCCTCCATATCCCCTCCACAGCTACCCGAGTCCGACCCCCTCAACTCCATGACAACCTGACAAAATGAAATACGTAATTGAAAATCAGTTTGTTTCAGTTGTTCAGTTTGTTGTTTCACGGAGTTGAGGTGGGTCGGGTAGCAGTGGGGGGGATAAGGAGCGGGCCGTCATTCTTACAGTTTCTCAACCATACGCGCAAAGCACGTTGCCGTTCTTCGTAGATGACGGTAATCTTAAGGTGTTCAGGTGTTTCAGTCGTCAGGTGCTTAGCTTTGCTTATTGGCTCAAACCAGACATGTATGAAGGAAGCTGTTACAGGGTTAATACGATGCCGATCCGTTTGCATTTAACTAACTTGTGACGACAAACACGGATTTTCTGTTTTATGGATAGTAAGCGCAACTGGTACGTATGCCAATCAATCAGGAGTAATTTGTAAGTTTAATCCTTAAACAGCATAATTTTGACTTATGCACAATAATTCCTAACAAGGGTGCCATCCAGTTGATAAGAAAGTCGAAGGTATATTAGCAACCACTTCAGTGCAAGTGTATACTACCCAATGTTGGTGTCAATGGTGCTAATTTCTTGCTGTGATGTTGGATTTCCTTAATGTGTTGATTAATACGCTATCGTCCTTGCCAAAATAATGGCGAAAGAGAAATGTGTAATCTATATTTTCTTGTTACCAAGTATTCTGATTTTGTAATCTTAATTTTCCATGAATAAGAAGTATCGTTATTTGTTATTAAAGAACCACAATATAGCATTCAGGTCGTTGTTATCAACTATGTCGTCTTTTCCTTTGATAAAGATGTGAAAATACCCTCCCCCCCCCCCCCCCCCCCAACTCGAAGGTATAATGTGATACAAGTATCATTGTGTTAGTGTTGGTTGAAAGTGATACACACGGAGAGTCTCCCACGCACATTAGCATAGCTCACTGAAACTCACTCACTCACTCTTCACGTAGAACCTGAACACTTTCAATAACAGCGTCGTTATAACTCACTGGAGGTGCTTCTCGCTGACAGTGCGGGTGCAAACAATGTTTATTCGTCGAGTGGCGCCTCTAAAACACCGAAATTCTCCCACGAAATTCGCCATTTTCCAGTATTATTAATTAGCGAAATGATCGGGAAATTGTCGTTATTTTTTGGAGTATTTGAGGCTTTTTTATTAATGCCTTTGTTAATTAAAAATTGATATTTCTTTCAATGATGTTACCGACGTCCGAATATTATTATTATCGTATATTTCTGGTGTGATTTACTGTCAGAATCGTCAACGAATCATAACACTGCCGTAACATCGTAATTGTTGCCTCTACGTATAACGTATGCGAGCGTACAAGGCCCATGATATAATGTCATGATTACACTACCCATCATACTTGGGAGCGCTGCTAGTCGCGACGACGATGGGTGTTGCACGAAGACATCCATGCCCGAGCCAGGAGTCGAACGCGGACTCTGCATTCAGTGCCCAATTATTCACGTGCGAGGTAAACAATGGCGCACGTAGAGTAAAGTAAAGTGGAAAGCGCGAGGGGAGGCGAGGGAGTGAGGGTGATGCACGAAGACATCCATGCCCGAGCCAGGAGTCGAACGCGGACTCAGAATATTTAATTATTTATAAGAACATATAATTCACAAATACGTATTAACAATTAAGACAAACACAGAAAACGTGGTACAAAAGAGTGAAACTGTAGTAAATGTAGTAACACAAATATTTAGATGTATTGTTCCCCCCCCCCCCCCCCCCAACTCGAAGGTATAATGTGATACAAGTATCATTGTGTTAGTGTTGGTTGGAAATATTTAATTATTTATAAGAACATATAATTCACAAATACGTATTAACAATTAAGACAAACACAGAAAACGTGGTACAAAAGAGTGAAACTGTAGTAAATGTAGTAACACAAATATTTAGATGTATTGTTCCCCCCCCCCCCCCCCAACTCGAAGGTATAATGTGATACAAGTATCATTGTGTTAGTGTTGGTTGAAAGTGATACACACGGAGAGTCTCCCACGCACATTAGCATAGCTCACTGAAACTCACTCACTCACTCTTCACGTAGAACCTGAACACTTTCAATAACAGCGTCGTTATAACTCACTGGAGGTGCTTCTCGCTGACAGTGCGGGTGCAAACAATGTTTATTCGTCGAGTGGCGCCTCTAAAACACCGAAATTCTCCCACGAAATTCGCCATTTTCCAGTATTATTAATTAGCGAAATGATCGGGAAATTGTCGTTATTTTTTGGAGTATTTGAGGCTTTTTTATTAATGCCTTTGTTAATTAAAAATTGATATTTCTTTCAATGATGTTACCGACGTCCGAATATTATTATTATCGTATATTTCTGGTGTGATTTACTGTCAGAATCGTCAACGAATCATAACACTGCCGTAACATCGTAATTGTTGCCTCTACGTATAACGTATGCGAGCGTACAAGGCCCATGATATAATGTCATGATTACACTACCCATCATACTTGGGAGCGCTGCTAGTCGCGACGACGATGGGTGTTGCACGAAGACATCCATGCCCGAGCCAGGAGTCGAACGCGGACTCTGCATTCAATGCCCAATTATTCACGTGCGAGGTAAACAATGGCGCATGTATAGTAAAGTAAAGTGGACAGCGCGAGGCGAGGGAGTGAGGGTGTTGCACGAAGACATCCATGCCCGAGCCAGGAGCCGAACGCGGACAACATTCAATGCCCAATTATTCACGTGCGAGGTAAACAATGGCGCCTGTTAAGTAAAGTAAAGTGGACAGCGCGAGGGGAGGCGAGGGAGTGAGGGTGATGCACGAAGACATCCGTGCCCGAGCCAGGAGTCGAACGCGGACTCTGCATTCAACGCCCAATTACTCACGTGCCAGGTAAACAATGGCGCATGTAAAGTAAAGTAAAGTGGAAAGCGGGAGAGTGATGTGTCTTCTGTCTCACGGCCGCGTAGAACAATGCCCGGCGGGGTAACTGGAGCGAGCGCTCTTCAGTGAGCTGAGCGCTCTGACCATCAGTCAGTCACTCGGCTATCTGGGCCAAGAGCGGCCGAGTAGTCTCCACAGTATACAGTACAGTGTGTGCGATATGATGGCGGACTGCAGCGGCTGCTGGGAGGCTGGGGGCGGCTGCTGGGGGGCTCGGGGGCGGACGTGGGGCGGCTTCCGGAGGTGGCTCAAGGTAGGACCATACTACTACACTACACTCACACTTAGGACCATGCCACTGCACTCATGGGTAGGACCATACTACTACACTCATAGGTAGGACCATAAAATATATAAATCAATAAATTCACATTTAGCGTCTACCCACTCAGTAACTAAACTGATTTGCAGTGGGAGGACTTTAATTTAAAGTGACTAGACCAACCCTGTAGGGTTCGAACACCATCGACGGGTGAGCGATAACCACTCTTACTTAGGACCATACTACTACACTCATACTCATTTCATTGAGTACAAGTTATAGCCATTTGACGTCGGGGGTGATCGGAGGAATGGGACAAATAGGAGGACTAATATTCAAATGACAAGGGTGGACTATTTCGTTGCCTCTTACGATTGACAGAGATACCCTGAGTCCAAACATTGCGGTAAAAGTAAATAATACATTTATTCAACTACTGACCAACATTGTGCATTAAAAACGTTGATTTTGATTTTATAACAGCCCATTTGAGTTTCCCGTGTCGAGTAATATTTTGAACGTAACTGCTCAGATGCTCTTCAGGGGATCTATACCGTGTACGGAATCTAGGGACGGGGTTCGAATCCCACCCGGGGCAAGCTTATCATCACGATAGCACGGCTACAACGTAAAACTGCAAACAACACAGTTTAATTATTCGAATACTCGAGTGAGTTTACCGAGGGTCAAAGTTTGGTACAAACCATCAAGGGGGTATCTCAGCGGTAACACGTGTTACACTATTCAACAGGTCGCGGGTTCTATTTCCACCACCCGCCAATACTGACTGAGTTTCCTCAGTCACAGGCGAAAGCTGGGATTGATTACTCTACTCTAATGATGTGTGAAACCTGTTCATGTGAAACTGTTTTATAATAATGAAAATCTGCCCTAGAACATAAACATAAAATATGTTTCTATTTGGAAAGTTAAGTTCAGCGCAGTTCTTCAATTTCGGAGAAGAATAATGTAAGTAATCAAGAATATTGTGTATTATTTATGAATGAGCAAGTTCTCAAGTCTCATGTCCAACATGTACATGGTAAACATGTAAGATGAGCGTACAATGGTCGTATTGTGAAGGTATGTAGGGCAGCTCTTGAAGGTCGGTAGCCACGCGGCCGTGAACTGTCACTATGTAATGTAACAGTGAATCCTTCATTACCCGTTTAGATCAGTCATTATGTCCCCTCTCTCTCTCTCTCCCCTCTCTCCCTCACAGCGGGGAAGAGAGATATACGCAGGGTTGAGGCAGCTGCCGCTCGGCGCGCTGAGAAGGAATGTACCTCTGAGAAGGTGTATCGCGGGTTGCGTACAGGCTTTAAGTAAGGGGTAGCAGGGTTGAGGTAATTCCCGTGCGGCGCGCTGAGAAGGTGTATCGAGGATTGCCTACGCGCTCTAAGTACGGGGTAGCAGGGTTGAGGTAATTCCCGCTCGGTGCGCTGAGAAAGTGTATCGCGGGTTGCATACGCGCTCTAAGTACGGGGTCTACCAGATTGCCGCTAGGCTTCCTAGTAGCGGCCTGTGCCGCTAGGGAAGTACTTCTCCGCTAGGGAAGTAATCACGGCCCTCTAGACCATTCTAAAAATCATCTATAAAAAGTACGGTGGCCGCTACAAGACTGCGCCAGCAGTGTTGGCGGTGAGTTTGAAACCACCGCCGCTCTCAGTCGTGTAGCAGAGAGTTCCGCCGGTCGCTCCTAGATGGCGGCAGCGGTGTTGGCGGTGAGTTTGAAACCACCGTCGTGTAGCAGAGAGTTCCGCCGCTCGCTCCTAGATGACGCCAGCAGTGTTGGCGGTGAGTTTGAAACCACCGTCGTGTAGCAGAGAGTTCCGCCGCTCGCTCCTAGATAGCGGCAGCGGTGTTGGCGGTGAGTTTGAAACCACCGCCGCCCGCTCTCTCGTGTCAGTCAGTGACAGTCAGTGTCGCGGCAAGGAAGCTGACTGGTCGCCCTTATCTCGCCGGCTATGACGTCGTATCATTAGTAACACTCTGCTCAGTCACTCACACAGTCAACTAGTGATAACGCGGCCGGGTACAGATGTGATATCAAACCTCGTAGCTGGGATATATACGTGCTGCACTAATAGGTAAGACTGGGGTTCTCTGTGTGGGGTTGTGATGAGGGGGTTGATTGATTCTAACACGTTGTAAGCTCGTGACAATACTTGGAGGGGTTTATGGGATGGGCGTAACCTCAGCCATAGATATCTACCAATGTGAGATAACGCGTCAGTACAGGAACAACTATCATTCTAGTATTGACACTTTGAAGAGCGTTTGGACCAAACTGTAAAAATATGTTTTGAGTTTCTGCTAAACAAATTTATAAATTTTGAAAAAGTATATTATATTACTGCAAAATGTATTATTTGAGTCTCCATAGTATAGTCTACCTTGTCGAACAATCAGAAAAAAATGAAAACTGATCTCTGTCGACTCAGAAAACAAATTCAAAACGTAAAAATTAATTTCTTGAATGTATTTATATTTCGTTTGTTTTGATTGACTTACTTACAAAAAATATGTTTTTTCTGGAAACATTGGTACAAACCTTATGCGACTCGCATCTACCTCGGTTGAGAAGAATGTTGAATCCATCGCGAGTGTCCCGTGAAAAGTGTTATTATAGTGTTAACCTTGACTGTTGTTGTTGTTGTTGTTTGTTTCTGTACGGTCAATTAACGATGTTATGCCACTCGAGTACGGATCACCTGGCGAACCTGTTGCGCCAACGTCAATATGTCACAATTCACAACTACCTTATTGTTAACACCTGCGATAGGTTACGCGCTGTTTGGTGGGATCAGTACCAGGGCGGTCAACCAATTAACAGTATAAAATAGCAAGTAGCCAGCCCCCCCCCCCCCCCCCAAAAACGTGTTTCATGGGGAAGATTGCGTATTGATGTAACAATCACGGCCGACAAGAAATTAGAATAGTTGATAATAGTATACCGTTTAAATAAGTTTCGTGTAAAACTTCATTACTTATCAATTAACTTATGAAAACACATAATTTAATCTTACTTCTGTTTGTGATTACCACAGATAACTAATCTCCCAGGAGTGAAATAGTTATCTGTGTTATTACTCTATGTATTCTGAGAAAAAAGTAAAAAAATACTCTTTACTAAAGTAGACAAATCCTCATGCCGTGCAATGGTTTTGGACCCGGCTCCAGGATAGCTCTGCCTGTCGTAATAGGCGAGGCTATATTATAACGTAAGCTCGCTCATCCAGCGACGCGTCTCACTTGACAATCAATGACGTCACACACCGCGGCACAAAACACAACGCCCTCTATAATAGTAGCGAGACAATACGGTATTAATTGCTGTAATCCTATCATTGTGGCAGTGTGGCATACAACAAGCCAGCGAGAACAATGATACAGTCGGGTATTTCATTATTGTGGCAGTGTGGCACACAACAAGCCGGCGAGAACAATGACATTTCATTCCATCAGTCTTTCAAAAGTAAGGACAATACTAGTTACTCCAATATGAAAATAATACCCCGTCTAAGACCGGTGTAGAATTTGGGCCAAGGGTGACTCTACCAGTCGTAAGAGGCGATAAAAGGAGACCGACCCTGTTCCTTTTCCCTCCACTCACATTTGGACCTGCCCTCCCTTGCTGGACTCCCTTTATGACGACCCACGCTATCTATTGTATAATGGATCTGTCAAGTACGTCGTTAAACAACAAATAATAAAATCCAATTTCCCCTCTCCACCCATTACATCTATTTCTCCTCTCCTACTTGCCCTTTTCCTCCAGTCTCCTCCAACGTCATATCACCTAGTTGAAATAAAATGAAAGTAATGGCGTAATTACTTAAATCTGAAAGTAATCAGACGATTCGACGTTGGTCTAGTAAACCGCGGCTCCTCGTTCGAGTCCCGCCTCGGGCATGGATGTCAGTATCTTCAACGTCTCGATCAACCTCGGTGCCCAAGCATGAGACGTAAAGCTCCAATATCTTGCTGCAAGCACCTGGATGCCTGCATACGTAGACCTATGTACTATCAGCTATCAGTCAATACTTATCTTAATGTTCGTTTTATACACCGATAACTGGATAGATGTGTGAACATGGCATCAGCTTACGTAGTTGCGCAAGGGATACAAGATTTTACAATGTTTGCTTTGCTTGACACTCGGCAGGGCAAACCTTTTGATGCTGTAATAAATAAATAACTAATAACAACGGCTTACTTTATAAATGAAATCATTCTTGTTGAATTTTTAGATAATATTAGTATGATCTGGTATTGTTTTAAAATTGTAACACTCGTTTTGTATTATGTAAATTCGAATCCACAAAATACAACAGATACTTCAGGTAATTTATGTTTTGTGTTTCATTACAATTCGTTACTCGTTTTGTGATAAAGAGATTCATTAAGATATTGTAGATAGCGTTGCTAAGCAACCACCTTATCTACGCCACTGGTTGCTGTAATTGCAATGCTCGTTCGCCACTGGAGAATACCGTAATCTGCAATCTGAATCAATAGTGTTTGTGGAATACATGTAGTTTTGAATCCCGGAAAAATGTGATAAATCATAAATCATTAGTCAACGTAAAGAAAGGGGGTGATGGTTGAAACCACAAACCCATGCTACCCAGATCCAGTCACAGGCGACCACACAGGGTCTAAGAATGTGCGAGTATGTCATATATCTCGCTCCTGGTGTTTACAGTCTTGCATTGTTCACTTCCAGTCATGCAAATACCGAGAAGCAATTTCAGCTCCTGTTGACCAATTCTTCTTGCATAAATTACTCAGATAAAACTTATACGTTTGTTTCCGAGTGGAATTTTAAAATCTTGACTCTAGTTTAAAACAACTATAGTTCGACTTTCGCACAGGGCACATATTATTGGCAATCAATTTTTCGTAGGAATCTCTCATATTAGGGTGTTTGGATAGTTAGGGAGGAATGTCCGAGGGATGTCAGTCGGACAATCCCAGCATTCGTCTTCTGACTGAGGAAACCCACGGAGCAAACCTTCAGTCAGTATTGCCGGTGTCCGATATCGCACCACGTGCTATAGTGCTGCGCACGCAGTCACTTCTCACTGCAGTCACTTCTCACTGCAGGTACTTCTCACTGTAGACACTTCTCACTGGAGTCACTTGTCACTGCAGTCACTTCTCACTGAAGTCACTTCTCACTGGAGTCACTTCTCACTGCAGTCACTTGTCACTGCAGTCACTTCTCACTGAAGTCACTTCTCACTGAAGTCACTTCTCACTGCAGTCACTTCTCACTGAAGTCACTTCTCACTGGAGTCACTTCTCACTGCAGTCACTTCTCACTGAAGTCACTTCTCACTGCAGTCACTTGTCACTGCAGTCACTTGTCACTGCAGTCACTTCTCACTGCAGTCACTTCTCACTGCAGTCACTTGTCACTGCAGTCACTTGTCACTGCAGTCCCTTCTCACTGCAGTCACTTCTCACTGCAGTCACTTCTCACTGCAGTAGTAGAGTGCAGCAGACTTCCGGTGTCGAGAGGAACGGGTCTCGGCTTCCGAGAAGACGGCAGCTGTGGGTTATTGTTCTATCGAGGAAAGTTAATCAACAGGTGCTCTGTAGTGACACAACGGTACCTTCCTTCCTACTCTGCTCTAAGCTGCAGATGCCGACAGATAATAAACTAATAAACGGGTTCTTTGGTTACAGTTACGCGATATTTCATCTTAAAAACTATCATTTGCGTTGGAAAAAGTAAGTTTTTTACGAAAGAAAGTACGAAAAAATGAAAAACTTAATGTTTTTGTTGTGTATTGATATTTAACTTGCTATAGTGTCTTGATTTGTCTAAATCATTTTTCTCTTTTGAAAACGTTTTCATTTTCTACTATCGTAGAATAATTTGGTCAACAGCAAAAAATGATCATTGAAACTGTAGGAAACTTCAGAGCTAACTTCACTGAGATATTTCTCGTATCGAAGGTCACAGTAACATGTGAGAAAGTGCTGAAGAAGCTTAACTGTCACAACCTATACGGGTGCAGTGCTCAGAGGCAACACGCGAGACTCTAATTCAAGAGGTCGTCGGTTCGATTCCGGCCTTCGTGAATCTCCTCAATCCAAAGATGAATGCTGGTATTTAGTCCTATTAAAAAAGCACTCAGACATTCCTTCCCAGCTATCCGAACATACTTATATACCTATAGTTGGTCCCCTGAAGAGGGTCGCATGTGGTACAGCCATGGTATACAGCCTACAGTAACAGTAGGGAATACATCAGATCAGTATCCTATCAGTTTCTACAACTGATTTGTCAAACCACAGATAATGGTCAGAGGCGATAGAGAAGTTTCCCCTGAACTTCTGGTTGGGTAAAACATCTCTGGCTAAAAGGAACAGTTTTAAACCCCCACAGCCTTGAATGGATTGTACCATGCCGGGCACCGTCTGCTGAACGTGCCTTGTGTTCTAATCGTGTTAAGTGTCGAGATCCCGCGTCGTGTGCAGCAGCAGCAGCACTTGTCTGATTGGATGACAGGGCGCGCCTCGTCTTGCACCCTTCACTCACCCCTGTCACGCCATCACATTAGCACCTACAAGAGTGTACTAGCCTCGTCTTGCACCCTTCACTCACCCCTGTCACGCCATCACATTCGCACCTACAACAGTGTACTAGCCTCGTCTTGCACCCTTCACTCACCCCTGTCACGCCATCACATTAGCACCTACAACAGTGTACTAGCCTCTGTCTACCGGCCCTTTCGAGCACACTATTGCAACGAAAATAACAGATTCCTGTCATCACATTCGCACCTACATGAGTGTACTAGCCCCAACGTAACTTGTTCATGCACATTCACGTTTCATGCACTTTAGTTCATGCACATGCACGTTTCATGCACTTAAGTTCATGCACATGCACGTTTCATGCACTTTAGTTCATGCACATTCACGTTTCATGCACTTTAGTTCATGCACATTCACGTTTCATGCACTTTAGTTCATGCACATGCACGTTTCATGCACTTAAGTTCATGCACATTCACGTTTCATGCACTTTAGTTCATGCACATGCACGTTTCATGCACTTTAGTTCATGCACATTCACGTTTCATGCACTTTAGTTCATGCACATTCACGTTTCATGCACTTTAGTTCATGCACATGCACGTTTCATGCACTTAAGTTCATGCACATTCACGTTTCATGCACTTTAGTTCATGCACATTCACGTTTCATGCACTTTAGTTCATGCACATTCACGTTTCATGCACTTTAGTTCATGCACATGCACGTTTCATGCACTTAAGTTCATGCACATTCACGTTTCATGCACTTTAGTTCATGCACATTCACGTTTCATGCACTTTAGTTCATGCACATTCACGTTTCATGCACTTTAGTTCATGCACATTCACGTTTCATGCACACTGTTGCAACGAAAATCAACACATTCCTGACGTTCGTTGAAATATACGAACAAGTATAGTAGTTTGCTTAGTAGAGCGAACAAGCCTCATTAATCGCGACCGCTCTTTTAGGAGTCTCCATGTATCCAACCCAATGTCGAAATTTATCTCTAATGTGCCTGTTTTTAGTAAAGAGAAGTAGAAAACAAGCAGCAATAAGCCTTGTCATAACACTTCTGTACCAACCGTCTGGGCGTATACTCGCCGCCATGGTTGATACATTGTGTTCTTGTAAGTCTGTAGCGTCTCTCTCTCTGCATTGCTCCATATTTTAGTTGGTCGGGATTCGTCTGATTAGGCTTATCTTTGCGTCAAACGGAAGTCGGAGACAGAGAGTCACCACGCTGCGTTGTACAGTGCTGGTCATAACACGCCTGCTACTGTACAGCACTGGCCATAACCCGCCTGCTACTTACAGCACTGGCCATGTGTACACACACACAGACAGATAGCACTCAGTACTCACTCACCGTCACGACTGGTTAGCACAAATTTTATCTACAATCAACGTGTACAATCTTATCATTACTCTAATGATAGTTGTCAATGTCTTTGTTTATCAGCGATAAGACTAGGTTGAAGATAGTTTTGGGACTTGGCTCTTTTTATGAGATAATATACTTTATGTATAATTAACGGTCACTAGTGGGATTAGTTGCAGCACTGACTAAGGTGAGACATGAAAATGTTACTAAATTATTGAAATTAGAAATGGTGGATGCACACCAGCTTCCTTGCGCCTCTCTTCGGTGATTTTAACTGGGTATGTTAGGGTATTTGGGTATTGGAATGTCCGAGGGCTGTAAGAAGGACTCAGTCTCTGTAATTCGCCTTTACGACTGAGGAAAACCTCTGGAAAACCTTCAGTCATGAATGCCGGTGGCCGGAATCGAACCGGTGACCTCTCCGCACCTCGATCAGTATTATTTGTAGCAGACGAGGTCAATGATGCAATCCCTGTGCATCTCGAGCCACTGACGTCACAATACAGTGTGTGTATTTACGACACCCATAATCCCTGTAAAGCGATTCCAACAAAGTGAAGCGTGCGTTAATGATAAGCTTATGCGATCAAGGGTTTCTTGGTATTCACTATCAGCGGTTGGTCCTTATATTACTCAGTGAGCTACAGCCTTCGTTCGAAGCACAACCTCACCTGACAGTGTTCAATTTACTATATTATAATATGTATTACACTTTTTTTTTAAATTTATTTCAATCAGTTGAACGGAGGAACAAAAACACTCGCCAAAATAATGTTACCAAATTGTGTTATTTTTATTTGTAAATTCAAAAGGGGCACGCGCCCCCTTTCCCTCTGTGCCGACTCCCCCGCTGGCATGAGTGACTGATATTCGCATTCTCTTGGCTTATGCCGACATTACACGACTCAATACTTTCGTCAAACTTATTGAATTCAAGAACAAAAGCGAATCGAAAACAGTTTGTTAAAAAAAACTGCAACAATGTAGCGTCTATTAATTGATGCTTTTTTGTCCTTGTATTCAATAAGTTTGACGAAAGTATTGAAACTTCGCACGTAAATATCAGTCGGCTTAAGTCCCGTACATACAAGACGTGTAAACCACGCCATATTGTTAACATCAACATACCGGCCATTATATTCTCATTATTATCCGACTGGGTAATAATTATATCGCAGCTCATCCAGAAGCGCAAAAAACGTGTTCTTCGCTCTCACCGTGTTTTCTTGTGGAGATACTCTTGGCAATTCGAAGCTGTTGACTGACCAATCTTGCTCGGGCAGTATCTATGGAACCAGTTATCGCGAGTCCACTTCTCACATATGCTTCCGTTTTTTGATGTCTACATTTTCTTACATAATTGTATACGATCCGCTACATTACGATAATAATGCATGATTTAGCGTTGGCATCCCTGCTGTAGAGTGCACAGGGTGTGCCCTAACTGGGTGTATTAGGGTGGTTGTACACTGTGGAAGGGAGTTTACCGTGTTACTCAATAAAAACTCCCCGAAAGTTACTTATTTATTAAATCATGGGATAAATACTGCTGTGAAATTTACTATGTAAGATAAAGCTACGCGGACACCTATATTTTCAAGTGAAACGAAGCGAAGCAAAGTCAAGTCACTTATTTTAATATCATCAAATTGTTGCCCACTATAATGTGATGCGGATTATCTGCCCAAGAGGAACTGTCGCTTTATTTATAATACTTTTGCCAACTTATTTTTAGCCACATCCTGTAATTGATTGGCAAATGTATTCACAACGTTTTCTTTCCTCTGTGACAAGTGTTGGGTCTTCTGTATAAACTGATGACGAAGTGTGTGTTACGATCTAGCACGGCAGTACACTGCCTTCCTCCCAGGAGCTGTTAACAAATACTGCCCATAATGTGTTACGATCTAGCACGGCAGTACACTGCCTTCCTCCCAGGAGCTGTTAACAAATACTGCCCATTACCTCGTAGCGTCAGCCAAGCGGTATCCGAATGATCATGATTCTTGTTGCTTTACGTCTCTATTATTGTAATCATAATGAAATCAGATGAAGATGAAGAACGATTAGAAAGTACCCATGTCTCATGCGAGATTCGAACCCAGGACCGGCCCATATGCTTTGGAGCCACCGTGCGTAGTCTTCAATTGTTTGTAGCCTCATCAATTATTGGCTGTCATGCCGATACCTCAAGGCTACCTCATAACCTCATCCCATTGTGAGCCACGAGGTATCCACATGGTACATTGTGTACAGATGACTATATACAAGACACTGTTTGTCGGCGTGGTCAATTAAGTGATCGTTTCAGGTTCGAGTCCTGGTAGGGTTATATATGATATGTGGCGTCTCATCACTCTTTCGGCGTCGATTATAGAGACATTATATCCAAATGTAATCATTGTAATAGTACAGTCCTGCCTTGCCTGGGATAATCATGTCTGCTGTATATTACCGGCAGCTTTCAATATTTGCTTTTTTACATATTATTATTTCACCTTTATTGTGGGCGTGTTTCATGTTCTAAGTCAACAAGTCAAGGACCGACCGTCATAAACGTAACCTTCTAATCTAGAAGACTACTTTCTGTTTACTATACTGTAGTACAGCTCTCTTCGGCAGCTGCTGGCAAACATGCATACGACGAGGGACGCGGGTTCGAACCCACGAAACAGTCTTCGAACGAATTGGTAATGTTTCTTTGCGGGGATGGTCTCACAGATAACGGAAGATAAAATAAAATGTATTAAATTATTTAATAATATATTTAGCTAGGATACCAAGAAGAGAGTTTGAACAACAACAAGAAGAAGGGCATAAGAAGAAAGTGGGCAGACCGAGAGACAAGTGGATGAATCAGATCAAAGACAGTGTGGAGAATAGAGGAAGATCATGGAACGAAGTTGAAGCAGAAAGACTATGGGAAAACCGTGAGAGATGGAGGCCTCTGGTAACGGAAGAAGTGATCGAGGAAGGGGTTGAGGAGGTGGTTATGTCAGGCCTGGCTAGCCGGCAACGAAGACATTAGCCCAAGACATGGAGTACTTCGCTACTCCCCCCTACCCGATAAATTATGTTGGAAACGGGGTCAAGATATATATATATATGTATATATATAAATTTATCTGAATGATATTATGAATGTGGGGAGAATGCGCCCCTCCAGCCAGAGACTAGTGGACAATGTAAACAAAGATAGAGGAAAGGATGAGAGTTAAAACCAAAGCGAGGCAAGGCATCTACACACTGTTTTTTCCACACGGAAGCGCGTGTGCTGGTGATGACGTCATGATCGGTGTGGCCGGGAGGAAGCGATGACCCAATGCCAGAGAAGCTACCGACCTTCACACAAAGACATTGGAATAGTAGTAGTAGTATATCTTTCCTTCACAAGTCTTGACCACGTGCATCAACACAGACGTGTTTACTGTGCATGGTCATTGAAAATAATGTAACACTTGTCCATGTTCATTATTTTATTATTTTTTTATCTTAAATTTGTTTGTATATATTTTATTTTAAACATAATTCATTGAATGATTATACAACTGCTCAATTTGATTAAAAACTTCAAAAAATATATAGGCAGCTCTAGTTTATGTACAAGACAATTTCACAAACAATTGCCAAGCGTTATTATGGGGTTCTATGCGCCATTGCTAAATTACATTTTCGGTACTTTAGATTTTAGAACACGCTTTTCTCTATTAATTACTGTTTTCTATTTGGTAGACATTTGTAGTGTTTACCTAAACTTTAAGCCAACAATTCAAGGACTTGAAAACACAGCTTTCACATTCTTAAACGACTTCCTGTTTACTATAAATATTTTGGAGTGATTTGTGCGACGCGTGGGCAACTTAGCAGTGAATAAATAACACAGGCAGATGTTTTATGTAGTTTTTTTAAGTGCCAACTTTTCTTTTAGTTACATTTCGAGAGCGCTGCACGATAAAGAAACATTGTGCATACAATAACACACACTGTTTTACAATAAGAATATTATGACGAATGAATTATGAATGATTAATAATGATTAAGAATGATATTATGAATGTGGAGAGAATGCGCCCTTCCAGCCAAAGTCATCGTAGAGTGTCTCCTAGTGGACAATGTAAACAAAGATAGAGGAAAGGATGAGAGTTAGAACCAAAGCGAGGCAAACATGCTCGATATGATTATAGAATTTCACACACTTTCCTGTGTTTACAATATGTTCTATTTACATTTTAACAAAACACTTCACACGATTTCAAACATCATAACGGATTTATTCTGAGATGTTAAAATATAAAACACACACAAAAACACGCTAATTTCGCATATTTTAGCGAATAGTACCGAGACTTTCGTCATCAAGATGTTAGTTATACTTTTGATTATAGCTGTCGGTAAAGTAATAATAATCTTGATCGTCTCGCCTTCATAACGGTTGACTCTCTAATCTGATAGATCTCCCATGGGATTACCTCCCCCCCCCCCCCCCGAACAGCCACGGCGGCAAAGGAGTGAGATATCCAATGCATAACCAATCACGATCGGGCAGTGACAACGCTTTGAACCTCTGACAAGACCTGATCCTGGTGTGAAGTAGGCCCTACATCAGACATTGATGTCAACGATAGGACAGAAACCTTGTGTGATGTGAGAACCTAGCACTGACGAGACGCAATTTGTTTCATGTTTACTTGGTTATCGTATTGATGCACGGTTTAGCTGCAAAATGCAATTATAGATTGATTCCAAGGCAGCCACTAGTGTTGTATGGGAGTCCAGTGAGGGTGCCTGTGTGATGCCAGAATAAGCCCCGTTTCCCTCTACGATGCACGGTTTAGCTGTAAAATGCAATTATAAATTGATTCCAAGGCAGCCACTAGTGTTGTATGGGAGTCCAGTGAGGGTGCCTGTGTGATGCCAGAATAAGCCCCGTTTCGCTCTACGATGCACGGTTTAGCTGCAAAATACAATTATAGATTGATTCCAAGGCAGCCACTAGTGTTGTATGGGAGTCCAGTGAGGGTGCCTGTGTGATGCCAGAATAAGCCCCGTTTCCCTCTACGATGCACGGTTTAGCTGTAAAATGCAATTATAAATTGATCCCAAGGCAGCCACTTGTGTTGTATGGGAGTCTAGTGAGGGTGTCTGTGTGATGCCAGAATAAGCCCCGTTTCCCTCTACGATGCACGGTTTAGCTGTAAAATGCAATTATAAATTGATCTCAAGGCAGCCACTAGTGTTGTATGGGAGTCTAGTAAGGGTGCCTGTGTGATGCCAGAACAAGCCCCGTTTCCCTCTACGATGCACGGTTTAGCTGTAAAATGCAATTATAAATTGATCCCAAGGCAGCCACTATAGTGTTGTATGGGAGTCTAGTGAGGGTGCCTGTGTGATGCCAGAATAAGCCCCGTTTCCCTCTACAGTGCACGGTTTAGCTGTAAAATGCAATTATAAATTAATTCCAAGGCAGCCACTAGTGTTGTATGGGAGTCTAGTGAGAGTGTCTGTGTGATGCCAGAATAAGCCCCGTTTCCCTCTACGATGCACGGTTTAGGTGTAAAATGCAATTATACATGGATCCCAAGGCAGCCACTAGTGTTGTATGGGAGTCTAGTGAGGGTGTCTGTGTGATGCCAGAATAAGCCCCGTTTTCCTCTACGATGCACGGTTTAGCTGTAAAATGCAATGATAAATTGATTCCAAGGCAGCCACTAGTGTTGTATGGGAGTCTAGTGAGGGTGCCTGTGTGATGCCAGAATAAGCCTCGTTTCCCTCTACGTACAGGGGCGGACTGGAATAAAAAGGCCCGTGATGCTGGTTTTCGGGGGGGACGAGGTGGCGTGGCGCAGATGGGGTCTGGGGCAAAGCCCCAGGCGACGGAGGCAAATACGTTGAAGGCGCTACAAATTTGTTGGGGTTGCATTGAATTTTATGGCTTAAAATACGATTTTAGGGCGCGATTATCAGAGGCCACCCTACCAGTAGCAAAATAATTTCCATTATATTCAATTAATTACAATGAATATTTACAAATAAATATTTAAATATTACAATAAATTCAATTATAATTTCAAAATAATATTTATAGAGTGGGGTTAAGATTTTTTAGCAATATACAGAGAAGCATTTAGATCATAGGAACTTTCTGGTAGCAGCCCGGGGGCCCGGACTGTCAAAGGGCCCGGATTTGCCCAGGGGCATCCCGGCATCCCTAGCCAGTTGCGCCTGCGTAAATTGGCTATGACACTTGATCCTGAGAGGATAAGCTTGGCATGTGGTCTAACTTTAGCGCAGGGTTGTTCCAAGTCTAGAACTCTTATAGTTTGTTAATTCGCGCTACCCGCTTCCCGTGGTAACTTATACAAAGAGGCGTCGATCAAGTAGACATCACTACTCTTGCTTATACATCGCGGTGTTGTATGTTTGTCGCCCGCCGGTGATTTCCATGGAGATGCATTGATATTCCTGTCCTGTCACAAGCCCAGTGGCTCCAGTGTAGATAATATATACACTCCGTCGCACGGTAGTGGTAACTACAACGTTAGTCCCCCCACACTGAGTATGCTATACTCCGTCGCAACGTAGACAGACTTATTATTAGTAACTCTCCATTTTCTCGCTCTAGTATGTAAATTTGTATTTTATATCCTGAAACTTCGTATGTTGAATGTTATGTAATAATGAACGAATAAGGTCGAATTGAGGCAGAATTTATTTCAGGAGGTATAATAAATGCTACGAGAATAAAGCCTAACAACATAACCTAACCGGAATGAAAGATGGACAAAACGCAGAGATACCAGTGTCAGTGTCACGGAAGTACTCAAGTTAGCGTGGGGTAGGGTGCAAGTACGCAAGCTAGCGTGGGGCAGAGTATAGATGCACGTACATCCTCCTCAAGCTGTGTTAGATGAGAAGAGAGCCAGTATAGACGTCGGGTGCTGATGACAGTTTAACATACTTGGCGAATTGTGAGGATTGCGTGCGTTAAAGCATCCGCTAGGCCCACTCACGGCTGTCGAGATATTAGGTGGGCGTGGCCTGAGTACCCGCTGTAATGTACTCGCCTGGTACTCTCATGTACTCACGTATAAAGCCACGGCACCGGGCACTGGCTAGTAATTAGTAAACCACGCCTCCTGCGTTCCACGTTCGAATCCTGACTTTATTTATTTATTTATTTATTTATTTATTTATTATTCTTTCACCTGACATTTACATGATAAATGTGTGCTCCTCTTGAGAGAGAGAGAGTGAATAGCCTATAATTACATTACACATTACATTAAATTACAATCTTATAGATTACATTTACAATACATGAGTATATACATTGAGGTATATACATATAAATATATATAGATACACATTACATTTATAATACATAGGTATGAAAGTTGAGGTATACGTAAAAATACGGTACACATACACACATTATCCTACCGGAGGGGCTAAGAGGGGGGACACAATTTTGATTTAATCAGATTTCTTGGGCACAGTCTGGGTCCCGGCTAGAATTGACCCAGGGTGACTCTGCCAGTCGTAAGAGGTGACAAATAGAAACCCTGTCCCTTTCCCTCTCACTATCCCATTTAAGATTCATCCTCCCACTTGACCCTGCTCTCCCTTGCTGGACTCCCCCGCGTTGTATAATGGATTCGGAAGACGTCATATCACCTCAGCTGTCGAGTACGTCGTTAAACAGCTAATAATCATATCAAATCATCTTGATTATCATCCAATCATCATCTCGATTAGCACCGTTGCCAAAATACGAGACGTAAAGCTGATATACCATCAGTTCTTTCTTACTAGTGGAGCTGGAGGAAATGTTGGTTTGCGCGGGGCTGGAGTAGTTTAATCTTAGAATATCCAGCTTTCCAGGTTTAGTCACATTGTTGAGTAGAACATCCGCGAGGGTTCGACGTAAACCCGTCCAGTCATCGACCGCACGAGGAAAACGGAAAGTGGTGTTTGCGACGCTGACGTCTGTGTCAGGTCCCCTCCCCCCCCCCCCCCCCCTCACCGCATGGCAAGGACGTTGTTGAGGCCTTGAAGAGACAAACCAGCGTGTTGCATCTTTATTACGGTGCACCCATCACACTAAACATTTACACTCACGGCGGATTGTTTATGTTATTTCATATTTGTTGTTGTACGACGTACTCGGCAGCTAGGTCATATGACGCCGGCCGAAACAGAGGGGATCGTAATGAGGAGAGTCCAGTAAGAGGGTCGCAAAGAGAGCCGGCATGAATGAGAGACATACGAGGCTTGAGTAAGGTCGGCGTATGACACAAATGCTCGGTTATAAATGTGAGTTTTAATGTTTAATTGTCAAGAAAGACGAGAGAAAACTGGAGCGTGTGAAACTCGTCGGGATGGGCGAAGGTCAATTAGGTTCAAGTGTTGCTTCATTAACAGTCGGCTCGCTTCGTTGTAATTAGCTCGTCCGTGCTGTACCCGACACACGGCTCCGGGCCTAAGGTAGGGCGGGACGGGGGCCCCGAAACACGGCTCCGGGCCTGAGGTAGGGCGGGACGGGGGCCCCGAAACACGGCTCCGGGCCTGAGGTAGGGCGGGACTGGGGCTCCGAAACACGGCTCCGGGCCTAAGGTAGGGCGGGACGGGGGCCCCGAAACATGGCTCCGGGCCTGAGGTAGGGCGGGACAGGGGCCCCGAGACACGGCACTCTGCCTGAGGCAGGGCGGGACGGGGGCTCCGAAAAACTACCGTCGTTAAGTAGCGTAACGTTATGAGAATATAATATACTGGTCACGCTATAAGAAGCAATGTGAGCTGTAACCCGGTACATGCTTGTTACACTGTCCTGGTACTTGGCGCCTGCCAACAGACGTGCTATACTTGTCCCGAAACAAGCTCACCGATGTGATCGTCATGGACGAGAAGTTCGTGGCCAATCAGCGATCGGTATTTGTAATTGGGAGTCGCTGGTTGGCCACAAATCACGCACTATGACGGAAGCATCTGCAAGATTGTTTCGGGGCAACAACGGATGCAGAGAACGAGATGTCAAATGACGAGCATCGATCAGCGCATCTATTTGTGTGGGCGAGGCCAGTTGACCCCGACCCCTCGTTAGCTAATTGTCATTCCATCGCTCCGCCACACGCACTAGCTCACTACACACGCACACGCACACGCACACGCACACGCACACGCACACGCACACGCACATTCACAGCTTACTGGTAATGCGGGTAGCTCACCCCCCCCCCCCTTGACGCCGGATATAAAATAAATTTCAATTCATTTCCTACCCGTGTCCAAATCAAAACGTTTATGTATTACATCATACTGGCAGCGCGGCTAGCATAATAACACACTTGTAGAAGCAGATAACATGATGTAAGTCAATGCCGCAGGTGGCTGGTCGAGCGTGCTGACGACCGGGAGGCCTCGCATCGAATCATTGCCTCTAGAGGGGGGGGGGGGGGAGAGGTTGATATTCAGAGTGCGAGGAAGATAGAAAGATGGCAAGTTGCGCGCCCGATCACCCGTGTAAACGCTCTTTTAATTTCACCAAACTTTGAAAACCTCAGAAGAAGATGATGATGATGATGATGATGATTCTTAATTGTTGCTTTACAATCATGCTATGCGAGACGATGAGCGCGCCTTGTGCGGTATTCGAACTCACGACCCTCTGTGCCGTACGCCGCCCTAACAGCATGAGCCACCGGGGGGGGGGGACGTGCTTGAAAATGAAAACCTCGGATAGGTTACAACAAACGTTACATACAAAACGCGTGGATGAGTGGTGTGGCTTCTTTCTACGAGAAGAGTGCGTGGAGTGTATCAGGGACCAGGGTATCAGAAAGTGGCCGGGTGAGAGGGAAGCCGCCCGCATCAAGTGTGCATACGTCACGGCCAATCAATGGGGGAGTGAAACCTATCAACACAATAACAAGTAGCGCAGCCGGCTTCGCTCGCGCGCGTACAAGGGTTCTGCCAATATTACAACGACTTGATCGTCTATTGGTGGTAGCCTTGAGTAGCGGTCATCACTGCTCTGTGCTGGTAAATGGAACGCTTCCTGTCCTCAAGTAGACGACGAGACAGTGGCGGATAGCTTCCTGTCCTCAAGTAGACGACGAGACAGTGGCGGACAGCTTCCTGTCCTCAAGTAGACGATGAGACAGTGGCACAGTGGCGGTCCTCGGCATCTACTTGAGGACAGGAAGCTGTCCGCCACTGTCTCGTCGTCTACTTGAGGACAGGAAGCTGTCCGCCACTGTCTCGTCGTCTACTTGAGGACAGGAAGCGTTCCATTTACCAGCATAGAGCAGTGATGACCGCTACTCAAGGCTACCAACAGACGATCAAGTCGTTGTAATATTGGCAGAACCCTTGTACTTTATCTATGTATGTATCTACTGTATGTATCTATCGGTTTTCATCACAATAAAGATTGAATTGAATTGAATTGAAAACTTGGAAGGTGTTGTGTGTACAGGGTTGCAATATAAGGTGTTGTGTGTACAGGGTTGCAATGCAAGGTGTTGTGTGTACAGGATTGCAAGATGAGCGAGGGTCCACGGTATGTCTGTAATGCAAGGTGTTGTGTGTACAGGGTTGCAAGATGAGCGCCCCGCGGCGAGGGTCAACGCCCAAGATTGTCAATGGGTCCCACTCGGACGTCCAGTCCAACAGAATCCGGCCAATCAAGATCACCGCGGTGGGAGACGGAATGATCGGCAAGACGTGTATGCTCATAACTTACACGACCAAGGAGTTTCCCACAGACTACGTACCCACAGTGTGAGTACACTCTCTTGTTTATTGAATAGAACAAGTGCTCATCAGAACATGAATATTGCTTCTATCCCTATAGAGGAAAGAGTCCTCTAGTTTGTCTATTTACAACCACCCAATATTCATACCAAAATTTATGAATGGTATGGTTCCATTTTCCACATACAAAATAACTTTTAAATGAACTTAGTTTATATTATAGAACTTGAAATGCTCATACAACCATAACACTGCTCATGCTAACAGATCATTCAATAGCTAATGTTGGTTGTATTTATTCAATTGACTTTTAAAAGGGGGTGAGAGTAAAGTATAGACAATTTTTACACTCTTAAATTTTTGAATACATCCGATGATTTTATTTCTCATAAAAAAGGAGGTCAATTATGATCGTAGTTGTTAGCTCAGCCTATGAGAATGTAGAACGTCATATTGCTGAAACCAATCTAATCGAGAAAAGTCGACAGTGAAATGAAAACAAGTGTCGGGCTCATTGTACGTGAACATTGATGGATAAGATTGTACGTGAACGTGAAATGTAAACGCTGGTTTCAGATTCGACAACTATGCGGACAACATAACGGTGGACGGGCTGGACTTCAACATGACACTGTGGGACACGGCCGGACAGGAAGACTACGAGAGACTGAGGCCGCTCTCTTACCCCAATGTAAGCTTTCGGTTCATTCATCCATTGCTTTCAATTATCTAGCATAGTTCCGTTTTGTGGGTGAGAAAAGTCAAATTCAAGAATATCTCACATTCTGTTTGTACTAAATTCATCTTAATAATTGTAAAAGTTGCTGTACTAGATCATTACACAGATCATGTTGTGTCTATTAATTTAGTAATTTACTTTTCAAAAGGAAACTAGTGTGGGTAAAGCTATTGAATTCTAGCATGAATACATTTCATTCTGTTTTGAACCAAACTTATCACGGTATTGTAACATACAGGTGCAGACCCCAACAAATGCAATTTACTCTATAGAAGGACATAAAAAGAAATCTTAAAATAAAATGTCATCTTACGTACTAATAGAGGAACTATAATGCGTTCCAATATATCGTGTTTTTGCCTTGTGAGGTCACCTCACACACATACATCACAAATAAAGAAAATGTCCCCTGTCTAGTGCTTTTAAAGGCTTATATAATTAAGTGGAAATTGTTACATATTTTTTTACATGCAATTATTTTCGTTAATATACTGTTATTAAAATAGATTTTTGTTTATTTGAACATTGAAGACTGTTAATGTAGCATTTTATGAAGGTACTGTGCGCACATGTTATATGAATCAAATGTCTATATGTCCCGCTAATGTGCACATTTCAGACGGATTGCTTCCTGATGTGCTACTCCGTACAAAGCCGTAGCTCCTACGAAAACATTGTATCGAAATGGTACCCAGAGATCCGACACCATTGTCCTAACGTTCCGATTGTATTAGTAGGTAAGTAGAGGTGCATTCTGCATTCACTATTTATAGCGTTATGGTTGGCTACAAAAATATCTATTGTTTCGATGATACGTAATAGATACAAACTAAAGTACCACAGTACCACAACACATTAAGAATACAGAATCTACCCCATCCTTTAAAAACAAACTCAAATCCTTCCTATTAGAAAAGTCCTCCAACCACCATGACATTATGTATTGTTAATATTACTGTTAATATCATTATGATTAATTCAATTTAAGACTTCTATATTGTTAAATGTATGTTGACCAGTTATTTGTATTATTAACACCCTGTTAAAATGTATTATTATATTACAGAACTTAATTTTAGTAATGACGATGTCCATATATGTATAATACATATCAACGTAATAATAAAAATGAAATGAAAGTAAAGTAAACCAATCACGTGTCTTGTTTCCAGCGACCAAGATCGACCTACGCGAGAACGAAGAGGTGGACTGCATCACTACAGCCGAGGGCAAGAAGCTCAAACAGAAGATACGCGCAGCCAGACTTGTAGAGTGCTCTGCCATCAAGGAACAGGGGCTACAGGAGGTGTTCGTGGAGGCGATACGCGTAGTTGTCAAGAAGCCGGAGACAAAGAAGCAGAGGCAGTGCTCGCTACTATAGGTCTCAAGACATCACACCCTCACGTTGGCTGTCCAAGAGGGGATGCTCGCTACTATAGGTCTCAAGACATCACACCCTCACGTTGGCTGTCCGCTTCTCTACGTCTTGCAATGCAACGTATGCTACTCTCCGTTCAGAAGACATCACACCCTCGCGTTGGCTGTCCAAGAGGGTCTGCTCGCTACTATAGGTCTCATCGTCTCACTGATACAGAAGACATCACACCCTCACGTTGGCTGTCCAAGAGGGTCTGCTTGCTTCTTTACGTCTTGCAATGCAACGTATGCTACTCTCCGTTCAGAAGACATCACACCCTCGCGTTGGCTGTCCAAGAGGGTCTGCTCGCTACTATAGGTCTCATCGTCTCACTGATACAGAAGACATCACACCCTCACGTTGGCTGTCCAAGAGGGTCTGCTTGCTTCTTTACGTCTTGCAATGCATCGTATGCTACTCTCCGTTCAAAAGACCTCGAGTAGTTGTTAGTTAACGCTACGTTGTTCAAGATACACTTGAATACTACATACAGGCTTCATGAGTAACTCAACCGTCAACGTGCCGTGCTTTGCTATTATCCATACAGAAACTATTCCGCAGTACAACTATAATTTAATTTGCAAGACTTTCGCTTTATCCAAAACCACTTGATGGGTGTGGTCGTTCGTGTACCAACACAGTTTATGTTATTCACCGAACTTGTCCGAGCCATAGAAGCGTCAACCCTCTTAATGGTAAACGTCCAGGAGACTTTCAAGATTGTGCGTCCTGTTTCACAGGTTGTAGGATCGCGTATCGAGTGTTACCAGAGTAAATCTTGTGAGCTGGACTTGGGCAGGAGTAACACGGAGGTATATTAAATTGTGACCACAAGAGGTATTCAAACAAGAGATTAAATAATAACTATATAGCACAGAAACTATTCATCCAATGTATATAACAGATGAGACGGGCAAATGGCTTGGTTATTGACCAGTAAAAGAGATTACAGGGTGGACAACCAACTTATTTATGAGGTAAGATGTTACATATATCGGTCGCATAATGTGTGAAATTAAAGACTTTGGGAACCTGGGCATTATTTGAAACATACCCATACCGATAACATACGTTCAATTAATTAATTAAAAACTGAATGTTAGCCACAACGTCAACACGACTTATGTTAATTTCCTACTAGGTGTACATCAGCATCAGTTCACCCTTCTTTTAACATTTAATTTCACCGATAAAAAGGGAACAATACGTGGAGTGTTTTCGTAAATGTTTTCCTTTGAATCCGTCAATTTACAACCAATACCTACTCTTCAGTTTTTGTTTAGCTTAAGTCTAAAACAAATCATAAGTGTTTTTCTAAACTGTACAGCATGGCATTGTATTACTGGGTTTATCAAATGTGGGTTGATGTCCATCCAGTTTAAAATATCAAGAGCTAGCAGGTTGGGTAGAAACTGTGCAGGATAGGTTTTCTCAAAGTCTGTGACTCACTAAAAAAGGAGCCTTTTGAAATGTGTGTAAATTCAGAATGTACAAGAATGTAAAGGATTTCAGTAAAGAAGTGTTTATTTTATTATCAGCCCATTCAAAATGTAAATAAGTACCATAGTAGATTTTTTCTTCAGTTAAGAAGTGTTAGTTTATATTATTAGCCCATTCAAAATGTAAATAAGTTTTGTTTTTTTCCTCTGCATTGAAAAGCAAAATTGACTATTTTACTATAAAATTTCAGAGAACCATTGCTACACATGACATGTTGGCGCTGGTATAAAGTGGCACAAATAAGAACCTTCGACCCCACTTTTCCATTAAATTGCATTTATACCTTAACTACGTATCACGTTCACCCAGTACTGTGTTTACTCTTTAGAAGCAACGCTATATCATTACACTTTGCTTTTCAATAGTGGACAAACTCCGCATGGGAACCGTTTTTTTAGTCTGTAAGAATGACAAAAATAAGGAGCCTAATTCTACAAGAATAACATTCTTTTCTAAGAGATGTTTGGTTTGTAAAATAAAAATATATATTATGTTGCATTGACCACATCAATTTAAGCACATCAGTATTTATACACTGGTATATTTGATTTGTTGATCAGTGAAAGTTACGCATTACATGTATGCAGTGTTGGGGCGAGAACTTTTAAAAAGAACGCGTTCCCGAGAACGCGTTCTTTTTTTGTGAACTTTCCAACGAACTTACTCTTTTTTCAAATGAGTGAACTTGAACTTTCAAAAGTTCTTTTTGAGAACGAACTTTTCAATTTTAGAAAGTTCTTTTGAAAGTTCATTCTGTTCGATGATTGAGCATCTGTCAACGCGCCGTCGAGGAACACGCGAATCGTTTTCGGTTCTCCTTCAGCTGATTTTAAAAAGCTACCGGCCACCATTCATGGAGTAGAATTACATTCAAGTCTGGCCGTTCGAACTCTACCCACCACAAGATGTTAGATCACTCGGTCGAGATAAGTGGGTCTGCAAGTGCAAGTGCCCAATCACTATCACTAATTAATCGATACACTAATCGCTATTTTCACATGTCTGTAATAATATAAACTGAAACAGCAATACAATTATCCTATCCCTCCTTGAAGTTCTTAAGTTTTTTATTTCTACAATGGTAGGCGCCTATAGCCCTACATCAGACACCTAATGCCAGCATTCAATATCTTACCTTAACATGCATGTTTTTCTTCCTATTTAAGCCATACAAGGCAATCGATTATTCGCATGACTGTTAATACAATGTGGTGACACTTTTTCACAAAAGAACTTTTAAAAGAACTTAGTTCATATTTTAGACGAACTTGAACTTTTCAAAATTTTAGGTTTTGAAAAGAACTTGAACTTTATTAAAGTTCATTATTTGAGCTGTGAACTGAACTTTTAGAAAGTTCATTTAAAAAAAGAACTGCCCCAACACTGCATGTATGGTAATATTTTTATAGACTTAATAAGATTCCTACCAAAGACTTTCAATATGAATTGTATTGTTCATTGGATAAACACGTGTGTTAGTTATAAACTTGTACTATTAGATACAACTTGATTAAATAAGAACATGTTGAATACAAGCATGATTTAAATGATCGTTTATTTTTATAAAATATAAACATATCAACAGTTGTACTGCCATGTATCCATTGAGTTCAAAACCTTTGTACCTTGAATCCTTTTCACTGTGTTGAGTAAGCATAGGTGTAATGGCTAGCTCTTTGCATTGCAACAAAGTGTTATGCCAGTAAAATAAAAACATTGCCCTGCAGAGTACCAGGGCACATCCCAAGAGAATCAGTGGCATCCAGTTCTTGTGACATCACTCGATTAGAGAAGATTGAAGAATATCACAACAGAACCAGTGGGCATCCTGCTACAGTAAAGCTCCATGACAGCAGCTAAGAAAATATAAGCAAACCAGTTCTGCATCATACAACCTAAATCTGTAGTTATGTAGTGAGAGGCCACTCTCTTTAGCCTCATACCATGGGGCTTTGTAGTTCCAAACTATTTCAATAGATGTGTAGTTTAGTTTAGTCTGCTATTTGACTAGGTTAGTCAGTCAGTCAGTCAGTCAGTAGTAACCTGCTTAGAGTGAGTGTGGATGCATTGATTCTGCTCTTCCAAC
>OX246748.1:1941270-1956270 GCA_945910005.1 Isoperla grammatica
CAGGGCGTAGTTTCACATCACTCAATCCTCGAGCGTTCTGCCAATCACTCACGGAATCTGTGAACGAGTTGCTCGCAACGTATAGCTGGGAGTTGATTGACGTCGAGTCCTCTAGTAATGTTCTGATAGAATACGTAGCTGGGCATCGTAGAAGCCAAGTGATTTGTTTGTTTGTTGAACCCATGTTTATGAAATAACGATTTGATAACGTTTTCCGTACGATATTTCCAAATCTTGACTGATCACTTGTATTTGCATTTTGCATACAGGCAGAATTGCGTATGGCCCTTTGTTCTAGTCTTTGTTTACCCTCCCCCAGGCCAACCTTGAATGTTTCCCATGAACCATTGAATAAACATTCATGTGTGATACTGATATATAGGTGGTCAATTACACAATTAGCTGTACATAAACGAGTGGGCATGCTTGAAGACAGGTCCAACTTCCAAGTAGGCTATAAGCATAGTAGGCTCATCATTCAAAGCAAGCCATTTGCTGGCAATTGATGCTGAATGGAGAAAAGAATAGGTTGTGATTTTTAAAGCGGGAAAAAGGAGAGACTGAAAATCCAAGCGTAAATTACTCGATAGAAAATTCATTTATTTCTAGTGGCCTGTCCACTTACACCACTATACTTAACCATCACTTGCCAGTGCCGCACAAAGTACCACAGAGGACATGCGCAATGAGATTAGAGCTTCAACGCTCAAACATAGTTTGTCACCGACAATGATGGAACTTTCATTTTAAACACCTTAGTAGTGATTTAAAAAACAATATAGACCTAGTTAAGTGAGAATAAATGATTTCTTTATTCAAATTGACAACTGCATACATAATATTACTAGACTTGAAGATGATATCGAAAGAAATCAGGATGTTATTATTTATTTTGACATTGTTCTATATATACAATTATATGATCAGAATACTATTATTAATTGGAGAACATAAATAAAGTTACCACATACACAGCTTTGTTGATCATCAACATTATCAAGGCTGATTGACTTCCACAGAGATTTAACTGTCCCAACTCCTGGGGCAAACACCCCCCCCCCCCACCCTAAAATGGCAAATACACATACTTATCAGGAGAATTTCACATGCCACTTGGGATCATACCATGCATATCTTAAAACCCCAGATAGCTTATTTCTGAATTATATATAAATACTAGTCAGTAGGCATCTTCCGTCATCATTTTACCCTAAAACACTGGAAAGCCCCAAAGTTTTTACCAGTATATGTATCGGAACACATTGAGGTGGTTGCGCTCGTTTAGACGCGGTTGAAGACGTTTACATCCTGGATCGGTTGCGCCACCTTCTGTTGAATGATCTTGCCGTAGCCGCCTCGGCCACCGTCGTAGTCGGTTCGATACTCGTCTCTCACCTGCCGGGTTACGAGCACAGCTTAGTGACTATTCCAGTTACAACAGCAAGACAGTCATCGTCATGTCCCGCTACGGAGCACAGCTTAGTGACTATTCCAGTTACAACAGCAAGACAGTCATCGTCATGTCCCGCTACGGAGCACAGCTTAGTGACTATTCCAGTTACAACAGCAAGACAGTCATCGTCATGTCCCGCTACGGAGCACAGCTTAGTGACTATTCCAGTTACAACAGCAAGACAGTCATCGTCATGTCCCGCTACGGAGCACAGCTTAGTGACTATTCCAGTTACAACAGCAAGACAGTCATCGTCATGTCCCGCTACGGAGCACAGCTTAGTGACTATTCCAGTTACAACAGCAAGACAGTCATCGTCATGTCCCGCTACGGAGCACAGCTTAGTGACTATTCCAGTTACAACAGCAAGACAGTCATTGTCATGTCCCGCTACGGAGCACAGCTTTAGAGAGACTACCTACTGCAAATATTATAACTGCTCGAAATATAGTTTTTTAAACATTTTTTATCGGACACATCAAAAAAGTAAATATAGCGCTGCAAAGCAGCTTTCTTGATAGCGCCATTGACGATTTAACAATGAACAATTGACACCTAAACTTCTCCTAGTAAAATTTTATCATTATTGTCACAAGAATGCATTTAAGTCTATTTTGTAGTGGCCAATGCAACCCAATACGTGTGCGATAGTTCCGTACCTGTCCACCAGTCTTGCCTCGTCCATACTGCCTTCCCTCCACAAAGCCAGCGTCCCAGTCCGTGCGGATGATCCTGTCGTCTAGCCGGGTACCGTTGATGTAGCGCATGCAGTTCTCGGCATCCACCCGGTTGTAGTATTCCATGAAGCAGAATCCGCACGGTGTCTTCTTGTACCTGCGAGAATATTATCACAATGATGAAATACGAGAGCTAGCACACGTGGCTTTTTAGTTCGAAAACATTTGCAATGTCACGTTATTTTATTATAACTAGGGATGTCAACGATTACGATTAAATCGATTCGATTAATCGATTATTTATCGAAAACGATTAATCGATTATTAAAAAAAAAATCGATTTTAAATTTTCGCGCTTTTTTAAATTTAGTTCTCAAGATCTGCCGCCTATTCGAGCGCGAGCGCTAGCGCTAGCATCGCTATTGCTTGCTCAGTTTCATTTACAGTAGGCCTAGGCCTAAGAACAGCAACAGCATAACTTTGCGTCATAATTTGAGCCGAATTTCCAGTCATATTTTGAATAGCTGTGTCTAGTCGCCTACCCTAGACCTAGACCCAGCATTCGACGCCTACGATCTATAAAAATACGAGTTGTTATGTTTGTTCACAAATAACAAGAGAAGTAAGGTTAGAAAAGTCGCTACGATTTTTAGTTCACATCACGTAAATTTTAATTACGCTGCACATGAAAATAATAATATTACGACGCATATTCAGCATACTTAGCCCCTAATTACTTATTGGTTCAAAAAAAACGGGAAGTGAATAACTATAGCCCTTCAGGCCTAGCTAGGACAGAAATTATCGTCGAAATCTTGGACAGAAGTAGAACATAACAAAAATTCTCCGTGACGTAAAATATATCGATAGTCGAAAAGAAGTCAAATTGCGAACTCGTGGCTTGCGCGGGCAATTCAAACTAACCGAAACCAGACCGAAGTTTGGAAGAAACTTGCTACTATACCGACATTTAACAAAACGATTAAAATCGATTAATAATCGATTATGGAGGTGAAAGTGAATTCGATTATCGATTATAATAATTTAATCGTTTCCAACACTTTAAACAATTTACTATTTAATGCACTATCCACAAAATGTTAGTAGGCCTACCAATACATTATTAGTGGAGGCTGCATGTAACTGGTTGGAATTATAAAGAGCTGTAGCAATTATTCTCACTTGTCCAGTCCCATGACGATTCTCTTGACGTCACCGCATTTCGAGAACAATTCGTAAAGTTGCTCCTCAGTCGTGTAGAAGGACAGGTTTCCTACGTACATCGTGCACGTAACGCGAAGCTGTCGCTCCTGTTCACCTCTTGAGCCCTGGAAAAATATTCAGTTTTATTCTTCTGTATGCGAATCAGCCAAGAGAAGAGCGAACTGGTAACCATGACAAAGAGACGCATACCCGGAGATGGCAAACTTTTTCTGAGGGACAAGGAGTTGACCACAAAAGAATCTTTTAATTATCTAGGAAGTATGATATCTAAAATTGCAACAATAGATGCAGAAGTTTTAAGAAGAACCACATTGGCAGAAAGCTTCTACCAGTCTGTCAGGAAGCTACTTTGGAAAGATGAAATCCCAAGACAATGCAAACTTCTTATATACAAACTATACTTTCTACCAATACTGACATATGCCACAGTTACATGGACCATGGGATTCAAAGCGGAAAATCGAATAGTGGCAGCAGAAATGAAGTTCTTGAGAAGCACACTGGGTGTGACAAAGCATGACAGGATTAGAAGTAGTGTGATCAGAGAAAGATTAGGTGTTGAAAGCGTGAAGGTAAGATTGGAGAGAGAACGTCTTCGTTGGTTTGGACATATGAAAAGGATGGACCTGACTAGGATACCAAGAAGAGAGTTTGAACAACAACAAGAAGAAGGGCATAAGAAGAAAGTAGGCAGACCAAGAGACAAGTGGATAAATCAGATCAAAGACAGTGTGGAGAATAGAGGAAGATCATGGAACGAAGTTGAAGCAGAAAGACTATGGGAAAACCGTGAGAGATGGAGGGAACTACTAAACAGCCCTCTGGTAACGGAAGAAGTGATCGAGGAAGAGGTTGAGGAGGTGGTTGTGTCAGGCCTGGCTAGCCGGCAACGAAGACATTAGCCCAAGAGATGGAGTACTCTGCTACTCCCCCCTACCCGATAAATTAATGTTGGAAACGGGGTCCAGATATATATATATACGCTGTGTATATTCTTACGGCAGAACGTAAGATTTGCTGAAAATTATTCTTACGGCAAGTGCTGTTATTGGTCGTTTTTTTCACGTGTTAAGGCCGATGTACAATTGCCCGTTAACGTTAACGGGAACACGGTAACGGGAAGGGTTTCGATGCACAATCACCCGTCAAGCAGACGCAAGTAAATAAAATATTATGTTTGTCAACCTGTATTTGTTATAGGTTTTAATACCGTATATTTGGCGCACCTGGTAATTTCGGCCAATCAACATTCGACCAGCTGATTAGGAGTAGGCCTACGTACAATTTTTAACAGGCCGTGGACATCTTGATTCTGAAATGGTTCCGGGAAGGCCCGGAACGGGAACGCTAACGAAAAGTTAAAACTTGGCGAATTTCCCGTTACAGTTACTGGGCCCGCAAACGGGAAGCTCTTAATGTGTATCGTATCGTAAGTTAACACGAGATCAAACTTTCTTCACGATCTAACCTTCATGGACCTTAACTAACGTCTCTAATGAATCGCCAAAAGCTTTAATCGCCCTGACATTTTTACCAGGAAAATGTTGAATTCAAAATATAATTCAACGTACATTACAACTAGGAATGTAAAAAAAAAATAAAAAAAAAGATTGGGCAAGATTCGAACCCTGGCCGTCCGCTTGACAGTCGAACTCGCTCACCACTAGGCCAATGTGACTGCTTACGGTAACAGCGTCTTGACTGCCATATAATATAACGATGCCGTAAGAATAATTTTCAGCAAATCTTACGTTCTGCCGTAAGAATATACACTCCGTTGATCTTACGTTCTGCCGTAAGAATATACACTCCGATATATATATTCTTTAGGCCCAAGTCTGTAGGTACAAAAAGTTTGAGAGTTTTTTGTTTGAAAGAAGACAAAAGAATGTTTGAAGGATGTCACAGAAGTAAATTGGAAGATTTGAGACAAGATTAGGCCCCTCCTACCCGCTGCCAGGCTCCAAGCCTCATAGGCCTAGGGCCCAGCCATACAACTTAAGAGCTTGGTCGCTGAGGGTTAGGCCTAGATACACTTATAATAAGTAAGAATTCATAGATTACCAAAAGGTATGCTCAAGAAAGCATAGGCCTAGAATTGTATTAATCCTTTCAACTTACATTTGAAACTGTAATATAATGTAATGTACAATGTAATGTAGGCCTAGGCCTAGCCTATGTAAAGTAGCAAAAATGCTAATAAAGATACTACTACTACCTAGTACTACATATGACGGGCGTTAAAAATAAAACATTCTCTCAAGTATTTGCCAAGCTTTATAGTTCAATACAAACATGTTGGATACAAATGTGAGGTTAAAACAGACTTCGTTTAGGCCTAAGCCTTCGCTCTTGGTTAGCGGCATACTCACTTTAAAGTGTTGGTCTCGGTAGGAACTTAACTCTACAGAAGGAGAAGTTATGGTGGTCATTCTTCTTCTTAAATAAATGTAGACAACTCACTTTCTCAATAGCTTATTTACATATAACCTCTTTTATAGTTCCTTTACAGAAACTTTGTTGCTTCTGTCCACCATGACAATTCCTACACTGCCTTCTCGAGTCATGACGCGGCGAGGCTCGCGGACACGAAGACTGGCAGAAAGCGCGGGATAATACAAAATAGATTATACCAAATGGGTCTGGCCTAGACCCAGTAAGGGCCCAGTAAGGACCCAGTAAGTAGGTAAAGTAGGCCCCAGGTAAAGTAGGCCTTACTTTACCATGGTAAATTAGAAAGATATAAAGGAAAAAACTCTGTATCTGCGTGAGAAGATGTGATCCAGTTTGCCTAGTAACAAGTTGCAGGCTCATTGTAAAGTGGCCCTGGCGGTTGACTCATCGACATTGCAAGCTGGCTGAATGCATGAATGCATCAATCTCATCACAATGGGCTAGAACAAGAAGAACATCGGGGAGAAAAAAAAAACAAAACAAATGGCCGGTTGTATGTATGACGGACTTGAGCAACAATTCAACTTGGTTCTACAGAGAAATGTGTAAGTACAATTTAAGTTTATAACTCTGTTATTTAATATTTATGAGTTGTGATGCAATTTGCGATATAAATTAGTCTATTTGGCTACTTTTAGATACGGTAAGGATTTCGGCCGCCGCCTAGCCTAGCTAGGCTAGACAATCACAAACAACCGAACCTCCGCCAGGGGATCGACGGACCTTGGTGCCAACAAGACAGTCCAGCGACGGTCAGTTTCTAACTTCTTTGCTAACTTTTTTTAAATCTAGATTCGTATTCTGATTTCTAGTGGTCAACGGTGACTTTTGCGTGGATGTATCGATATTTGTCGCTACGTGAATAATTCTGATTGGCTACTGTGGTGCACTACTGCACTTACAGCGCTTGTTGTCGGTACTTTCCACGTTTTGTCGAATTTATGAAGAGCTCACTCCTCAGTCTGTGCCTCAGTGTTGCCGCATCTGTCAGTACGTCTTTCGGAAATTTACGTCCGTCTAGTACATTTTTACTTTATTAGTACATTTTTCTCAAATGTTAGTACAATCTAAATAAAACGTATAAAATGACCCATTTGTTTCCTATACCTCGATGAGTCGGTGCACAGATAAAATTAGTTATCTGTGGTCGGTGCCTTTCACAGTGAAGCAGGTGTTTTCCGCGGCACTTTTCGTTTCCAGCGCTACCATCACACACAAAGATACAAAAAAATTCCCAAGACATTTAGTAGGCCTACAGTGGACGTGCATAATATGAAAATCACGTATTGGGCCATTGACGGCTAATAAACGACTAAATATAACATATTTATTAATAATTTAACATATTATTACTTCTCAAATACCATCGTAAATACGACCTGCGCGAGCTTTCTGCGCGGAAATCGGGATTTTGAAGATTTAGTACAATTTAGTAATTTTCAGTATAATATTTTGTTGATAGTAGTCAGTACATTTTCATTTTGTGAAACGGCAACACTGCCCTGGATAATACTATCATAAGTAGTACTAACTACTAGTTAGTAGTACTAACTACTAGTTAGTAGTATTAACTACTAGTTAGTACTTAGTATTTAGTAGCTCTTGCTCCTTTGCTTTGTTCTGTTTGGATTTTATAGAATGTGGTAGGACCTATCTCATAAAAGAACACTATTAATTTTAGATTTTCATTCTATTACAAGTTTCTGAATACAAACATACAAAAATTTGAAATTTTAAGCCCAATTTAGACGGTACTTGAATTTAAGGTCAAAAAAGCATCAACACAATAAGCACAGTAGGCCTACTCACAGATCGTACAAACAACCTGTTGCTGGGCAACTCCATTGTTGTATCTTTCTTTGGTTGATGCATCACCACATTCAATGTTTGACCGAAACAAAACACGACCACATGGCTATTTTTGGGATCGAGGCTTACAACAATGCTCCGTTTTCTCTCATTTGTTTTTGTTCTTGAACAGCTACGCATGGCTACGCGTTGCGAGCGAAGCGAAGGCGCGAGCTCCAATCAGTGGCCGAGTTTGCGTGAAACTCGGCCGCTGATTGGAGCTCGCGCCCTCGCTTCGCTCGCAACGCGTAGCTGTAAACGTACCATTAAATGGAACATTGCACCATGTAATACAGCAACAGCATGCATATTCGAAGGAAATTAGTTATGATTTTAAATAAGTACTTTATATTGTAATAAAAAATAATGATTTTTAAACGTATTAGGATAAGAGATTGACACCAATGAATCATTAGCACAAACGGCCATTAGGCCAACTTCTTCCCCATTTGAGTAAAGATTACCTCACTTCTTACCTTTTTTAAATTAAAGCAGCGTCAAGCTTGTCGTAGTTCTTGCATGAGCCACTCGAAGCGCTGAGATCTTTTCTTCCGATCTCAGTTGGACCACTTCCCCTCCCCAGAGGGGAAGAACTTCTTCAGAAATTCTGGCCAAGCTCTTTGGCTTTGCATACACACATCCCCAAGGTCCGTAAATCCCCTAGTGGGGGCTCGTCGAACTCGGAGGTTTACCGAACCTCCACCAGGGGATTGAACGTCCCCATGCCTCAAACATATCAGCTGGTGTCAAGGAAATGGACAGGATCCAGGTATAAAGCCCGTTATTATTAAGGCCCGCCAAATATCAGTCCGGTGCTAGCTTGTCTTCGGACCAATCAGAAGCCTAGTTTCGTGAAGAAAACAAGTGTTTTAGTATCGCGGACTAAAATATTTAGTGAGTCTTCATAATACCAGGCCTGAGAAATACAAACCCCAAAATGATCACTCCCATATTGTGTATTTGCAAAAGATTACAATAGTTACACTGTGCTCTCCGTGTGGCGTGTGGAGTCAGTGTAACGGGCCATATTGTTGTGTATTTGCAAAAGATTACAATAGTTACACCAAAGATTAGACAGTAGGGTCTAATCTTTGGTTACACTGTGCTCTCCGTGTGGCGTGTGGAGTCGGTGTAACGGGCTATATGGTTGAAGCCAAGGGAGGATGTCCGAGGGCCGATGTAGAGCGGTATGGTGGAGCGGTATGGTGGAGCGGTATGGTGGAGCGGTATGGTGGCGACTGGGTAAACCTCGGCAAAACCTCAAGTCAGATCGGCGATTATCTGCAAGCAAAACATGTTTTGTTATTGGAATGTGTGGTGGTTGAAGTGTGATTGCAATGGGTATACCCTTCCACATACAGTCTAGTTCGACTCGAGAGTCAAACTGCAGCCCCGTCCACCACCATGGTTGATTATGAGTTGACCCTTTAAAAAAAAAAAAAAAATATTCATAAACCTAGACCTCGCCAATGCCATTTTATTTCATTATTAGTGACCCAATTATTGGTTCTGTACCAAGCTATGATAGTGCATACTATTGAATACTAAAATCCTTTAAAAAAACAACTGAGGATTAAAATATTTAAAATTTTCTTAATCCATTATTTAGTTCTGTCCGAACAAAGTCACATGTTAATTATTATTCGCTGTATGTAAGTAGTATTGTCAAGATATTGCTAACATAAATGTTGTTTCGCTCAGTTTTAATAGTGACTAGTTGGTGAGGAATGTTCCCAAGGTCAGGTAACAACGAGCCAGTATATTGTTGTAACGGGTATCGGACCCGCAACCTTAGGAGTAAAGGTTCACAAGGCATCGAGGCACGTTAATTAATTTTTTTTTAAACAACATTTCTATTGATAGATTATGATTGAATAGGGGTTGGCCGAAAACAAAACAGCACCAAACACAAGGAATGACTGTCACGGTTAAGATTCATGTTAAACTCACCAATAATTCCCAAGATGGGTCTACGTTTATCTTGCGTTCCTTGCGCGGCGACGCTCGCGTTCAGACGATTCCTGTTCGTCCTGGCGACGCTGGCGTTCAGAAGTTTCCTGTTCACCTGGCGACGTTCGCGTTCAGAAGTTTCCTGTTCATCCTGGCGACGCTCACGTTCATAAGTTTCCCGCTCATCCTGGCGACGCCCGCGTTCAGAAGTTTCCTGTTCATCCTGGCGACGCTCACGTTCATAAGTTTCCCGCTCATCCTGGCGACGCCCGCGTTCAGAAGTTTCCTGTTCATCCTGGCGACGCTCACGTTCATAAGTTTCCTGTTCATCCTGGCGACGCTCACGTTCATAAGTTTCCTGCTCATCCTGGCGACGCTCACGTTCGTAAGTTTCCCGCTCATCCTGGCGACGCTCACGTTCAGAAGTTCCTTGCTCATCCTGGCGACGCTCACGTTCATAAGCTTCCCGCTCATCCTGGCGACGCTCACGTTCATAAGTTTCCCGTTCATTCTGGCGACGCTCACGTTCGTAAGTTTCCCGCTCATCCTGGCGACGCTCACGTTCAGAAGTTTCTTGTTCATCCTGGCGACGCTCACGTTCAGAAGTTTCCTGCTCATCCTGGGGACGCTCACGTTCAGAAGTTCCCTGCTCATCCTGGCGACGCTCACGTTTGTAAGTTTCCCGCTCATCCTGGCGACGCTCACGTTCAGAAGTTCCTTGCTTATCCTGGCGACGCTCACGTTCATAAGTTTCCCGCTCATCCTGGCGACGCTCACGTTCATAAGTTTCCCGCTCATCCTGGCGACGCTCACGTTCAGAAGTTTCCCGCTCATCCTGGCGACGCTCACGTTCATAAGTTTCCTGCTCATCCTGGCGACGCTCACGAACATAAGTTTCCCGCTCATCCTGGCGACGCTCACGTTCATAAGTTTCCCGCTCATCCTGGCGACGCTCACGTTCATAAGTTTCCCGCTCATCCTGGCGATGCTCACGTTCATAAGTTTCCCGCTCATCCTGTCGACGCTCACGTTCATAAGTTTCCCGTTCATCCTGGCGACGCTCACGTTCGTAAGTTTCCCGCTCATCCTGGCGACGCTCACGTTCAGAAGTTTCTTGTTCATCCTGGCGACGCTCACGTTCATAAGTTTCCCGCTCATCTTGGCGACTCTCACGTTCAGAAGTTTCCTGTTCATACTGGCGACGCTCACGTTCAGAAGTTTCCCGCTCATCCTGGCGCCGCTCACGTTCAGAAGTTTCCCGCTCATCCTGGCGACGCTCACGTTCATAAGTTTCCCGCTCATCCTGGCGACGCTCACGTTTAGAAGTTTCCCGCTCATCCTGGCGATGCATAATTATTTATTTGTTAACAACATTTCTATTAATACATTCTAATAGAATAGGGGTTGGCAGAAAAGAGCACAGCTCCAAAACACAAGGGGTGACTGTCATCGTTACGATTCATGTTAAACTCACCAATAATTCCCATGATGGGTCTACGTTTATCTTGCGTTCCTTGCGCGGCGACGCTCGCGTTCAGACGATTCCTGTTCATCCGTGCGACGCTCGCGTTCAGACGATTCCTGTTCATCCTGTTGACGCTCGCGTTCAGACGATTCCTGTTCATCCTGGCGACGCATAATTATTTATTTGTAACAATATTTCTATTAATACATTATGATTGAATAGGGGTTGGCAGAAAAGAGCGCAGCTCCAAAACACAAGGGGTGACTGTCATCGTTGCGATTCATGTTATACTCACCAATAATTCCCATGATGGGTCTACGTTTATCTTGCGTTCCTTGCGCGGCGACGCTCGCGTTCAGAAGTTCCCTGCTCATCCTGGCGACGCTCGCGTTCAGACGATTCCTGTTCATCCTGTTGACGCTCGCGTTCAGACGATTCCTGTTCATCCTGGCGACGCTCGCGTTCAGACGATTCCTGTTCATCCTGGCGACGCTCGCGTTCAGACGATTCCTGTTCATCCTGGTGACGCTCACGTTCAGAAGTTTCTTGACTTGATGTTTCAGTTTTCACACATTTCCATAGTTCTTATTTATTTCGTTTTTTAAAATAAAAACAATCATTCTTACACACTTGTGGTATTACAATTAATGGTACCGCAGGTATCAAATTGAAAACTAACTAACATGTGAAAGACTTATAATATGCAATACAGTTCAGTTCCAGCACTCATATTTTACAAATGTTTATAATAATCAAATATTTACAAAATAGCCTCAAGGCTGCACAGGAGGGGTATTTTTCAAGAACCACAAGAAACCCATTCTTGTAAGGGATGTCAAAATGAATGCATAAATTTTACATAAGTATGTTAATTATTGGCAGTAAGTGGAACAAATAAAATATTTTAATCTGGTTGCATTAAAAAAATGCATTACTTTTCCGAACTTATCGTGATAAAAATGTTTTCCCGCTAATAAGCAGCAGGTCAGATGTTAATTTTCCAAAAATGTGCTAAAGCATCCTGGGCAGCCTAAGGGTTTGTCAGTGTACCGTGATCATAGAAACCAATAAAATTTTAATTTTAAATTGTTTAAACAGTCAAAGATTATTAAAGGTCTGTGTGATGTTATTGCAGTTACTTTATTCTGATAATGTTCTGTTAAAAGAATTGAAAATCTACCCGAACCGTGATTTGAAACCCTCAACTACACTTGCTTGATGGGATATTGCCACAGTGACGTCACCACAAACACATCCAGCGTCCAGCCATAGCATCGTCCCCACACAGTCAACATAGTCAACGACAATGCAACAACGCTATCTCCCAACTTACAGACGTGAGCGGGTCTTGGCCGTCTAACTTGGATCCCAAAAACAAACGAACCTCCGACGTCTTCTCAGCACCTAGGGGACGAAGAAACAACCCTGAAACCCGAAGAAACAACCCCTGAACAAGAGTGATATCAGCGACGGAAACAAATCTCTAAATGAAACCCTACTATAGCTGGCAAAACGGCGACCAAACAACACCTGAAAGATGAACCCTCACCACCTTAGCAATGCGAACACCTCACGGCACGACCACACTCGACCTGCGCATCGTGAGACCGCGTGTACATACATCGACCTGCAGACAACGAGGAACGAGCCACAGCGGCATACACAGAGCATTCAGGTCTCATCACGTGGCGACATCCAAATAGGCGTCGCAGTCAGCTATTAAAATAATAACACACATTATATTATGCATTTGTATCAAATAGATTTAGTTATAAACAAATTGACCCGTACTAAAAAGCCCCTTAATAATCTTTATTTACTAAAAAGAAAAATTTGAGAACTAAGTAATCGTTTTCCGTTTATCTTTTATTATTTCTCGCGTAAACATTATTTGATAGAAGTTACTTTATTATAAACTATAAAGGTGTAGAGCTGCTTCATGCAAGACAGTCTTCTCTTTTTATATTACTAAATGATCATTAATTAGTCACAGTCACACAGGATTTATGTACATTTAAACTGACTCAATTCAAAACGCCCAATACTTGCACAAGCTCTCTCAAATTTTCGATATCATGTATTTTTCTCTATTGTATTTCAAATTAAAATTTCTTTATGTGCATAAAAAGTTTTCATTCTTTACAAAATAATTACAAGATAAAATTTACATGTGTTAATTATAAACTTAATTTACACTTGTCTGATGATCTACAAAGTGACATTATGTACAATAAGGAATATTTAATGATATGTATGTACACGTTTATTATAGTTTTGGATTTGGTGGAAAGGATCTAAATACAGGGGTTATGTTTTTGTCGTTGATGAGCCAAATTCAAATTTGAAGTCTGACTTTTTCTCTCTCTAGCTCCTTTATTTTTAAACTGCCGAAAACGTCATAACCTTTTTTGTAAGCAATTAATTTTTAGACTTAGAAAGCCGTCTCAAAAACCAATGTAAATCAAACACGCAGTCATTGTTGGTTGAACGTAGGAACCATAAATCCATGGTTTGTTACATAGTAGAAAGTAGAAACCAATTGGAATATTTGAAATTGAAAAGCAAATCACAAGCACATATAACTAGTCTGCAAAATTATGTTATTTTTACAGAAGTTTATTTTTTATATATTAATTGATATTATATTTATGTTATATTTATTTTTACTTTTATTTTACTTATAATAAGTATTATTTATACTATTTCATACAAATGATTTTTCTTTAAGGTTATGACACCACGGCAATTTTATCATAAGCAATTCACAGATCTTTTCATCCACGAAACACCTATCTACACTAAAAACCAACTATCACACCCTCTAGCATCTACATCCATCCACACATTCAGCCACAGCCCAACCCATCTGAAGGAAAATTCACAACTTCCCCAATTAGCAAGACTCGAATTCTCTTCCACTCCTTACATGAACTGCAATGTTTTTTTTAATAAACTTTTTAAATGACTAAAAACCTTCCGCTTAGCAAACACATAAGCACACATTGAAATATGTTTTATCTACCCAGTATAAGTATATTCTGTACTTCCAGATCTACTGTCAATCTCTATTCTCTAAGTATTCTATAAGCATACATCCATCAACTGACATTCTGTCATACCGTGGCAGGGACGGTCTCGGCGACCAGAAGCCCAGATCTCGTATAGCAAACACTCCATCGCCTGTAACACTGCATACATGTCATGTTACATGTTATCTGCACGTCCCCGGTCGTCCTTCTCTCCATAGGAAGCTGTAAAGGTGGACTTTCTAACAGGCTGCGATTCAGCCGAGTGTGACTCTGCTAAGTTGCTTTCTATCCTTTGTAGAAGTTCATCATTCTTTCTGTACGTGGTATTCGTATATTGGCTGTCTTTCCATGGCTCTCTAATGCCAACTACTGTACTTGGTATCCATATTGGCTCTCCTGCCATGGCTCTCTAATGCCAACTATTGTACTTAATATCCATACTGGCTCTCTTTCCATGGCTCTCTAATGCCAACTACTGTACTTGGTATCCATATTGGCTGTCTTTCCATGGCTCTCTAATGCCAACTACTGTACTGTAGCAGTCTAGCTAGAGACTGTTGCGCTACAAGTCACCTATATTATATACATAGTTCCTTCAATGCTTTCTTCCGCCGACGAAGTATAACCACCGTACTTGGGTAGTCTTCCTCCCGCCCAACGCCCATGTTGCTCTGTAAGTGAAACATGTATTATAATATAACTGCGCTGAAAATAAATACAATTAATAAAGTAAGTTGTCAAGTAAGACCGAAGTCTATTCGTACTTGGGCAGTCCACCCAGACTGTGTTACGCCACAAGTCGCCTAGTGATGCCAACCATGTATATCTAGGGTCACCGTGTAGGGTCATACCGTGTGACGGGAAGTTCTGGAAGCCAGATGATCCTGTCCCTGCTGTAAC
>OX246748.1:1961270-2131846 GCA_945910005.1 Isoperla grammatica
AGATTCTAGAGAACGATATCATAGAGCCAGCCATCATATGCCCTATCTAGTGTTGATACTGCGGCTAGCTGCCATCATGTGCCCTATCTAGTGTTGATACTGCGTCTAGCTGTCATCATTTGCCCCCAAATAGTGTTGATACTGCGTCTGGCAGCCATCATGTGCCCCCTTCCACTTCCAATCGTGGTAGGTTGGGTCCCCAAGCCAGTTTCCTCCACATCGGCGGGTTAGCAAGTTGTCATGGGGACCACTTGTTGTAAGGCGCAGGCTGTTGTCATGGTGACCACTTGTTGCAAGGCGAAGGCTGTTGTCATGGCGCCAGAACACAATAATGTCTGATGTCGGGAAGTTCTGGCGGATGTGTTTGAAAGCTCCAAGACGAATGATCGACTACGAACAGAAGCATGTAATAGCTTAGGTATTATGATGGCTGGCTATTATGATAGCGTTCTCTTAGATTCTAGAGAACGCTATCATAATGCCAGCCCTCGTGTGCGCCATCTAGTGTTGATACTGCGTCTAGCTGCCATCATGTGCTCCCATCCAGTGTTGATACTGCGTCTAGCTGCCATCATGTGCTCCCATCTAGTGTTGATACTGCGTTTAGCATTCATCATGTGCTCCCATCCAGTGTTGATACTGCGTCTGGCTGCCATCATGTGCTCCCATCCAGTGTTGATACTGCGTCTAGCTGCCATCATGTGCTCCCATCTAGTGTTGATACTGCGTTTAGCATTCATCATGTGCTCCCATCCAGTGTTGATACTGCGTCTAGCTGCCATCATGTGCTCCCATCCAGTGTTGATACTGCGTCTAGCTGCCATCATGTGCTCCCATCTAGTGTTGATACTGCGTTTAGCATTCATCATGTGCTCCCATCCAGTGTTGATACTGCGTCTGGCTGCCATCATGTGCTCCCATCTAGTGTTGATACTGCGTTTAGCATCCATCATGTGCCCCCATATAGTGTTGATACTGCGTTTAGCATCCATCATGTGCTCCCATCTAGTGTTGATACTGCGTCTAGCTGCCATCAAGTGTCCCCATCTAGTGTTGATACTGCGTCTAGCTGCCATCATGTGCTTCCATCTAGTGTTGATACTGCGTTTAGCGTCCATCATGTGCCCCCATCTAGTGTTGATACTGCGTTTAGCATCCATCATGTGCTCCCATCTAGTGTTGATACTGCGTCTAGCTGCCATCAAGTGTCCCCATCTAGTGTTGATACTGCGTCTAGCTGCCATCAAGTGTCCCCATCTAGTGTTGATACTGCGTCTAGCTGCCATCATGTGCTTCCATCCAGTGTTGATACTGCGTCTAGCTGCCATCATGTGCTCCCATCTAGTGTTGATACTGCGTCTAGCTGCCATCATGTGCTCCCATCCAGTGTTGATACTGCGTCTAGCTGCTCAGGGTACTCGTCAGCGCCCACCTAGAAAACAAAACTATCTGTATTTTTTGTTTGAGCAATTATAAAAATATGTCACTGTGTAGAACAGCAAACACATTTATTAATTTCCACATGATTATATTCTTTTCCAAAATCCAGAAGTTTTATGTACCTTCATTTTCTCCAAACTACATCACTTCCAGTCGAGGTGGGTCTCAAAGCCAAAGTTCTCCACATCTGCGGGCTAGCAAGTCGTCATGACCACTTCGTCGTCGGTGACCACTTGTTGTGAGGCGACTACTTGTTGTCGTGGCGACTACTTGTTGCGAGCTGACGTATGTTCTCATGGCGACCACTTGTTATCGTGGCGACTACTTGTTGTGAGGCGACAGGCTGTCTCGTTGTAGACGATCTTGCATCTTCTGAACTTGCCGTTGAAACTTGATGTTAAAGGCTTGATGTAAACGCTCATTAGTTACAGTTTTCACACTTTTCCAAAGTTCTTGTTTATTAAAGTTCAAATAATCTTTGTTACACTCTTGGGGCTACGTATATTTTACCACAGGTATGAAATTGAAAACAAGCAATAAAATGTGAAAAAACTAACACATGTTTTACAGTGCAGTTCCAGCACTCATATTTTACAACTTTGTATAGGTTTATATTCATATATTTACAAATAACCCTAAGGCTGCACAGGAGGGTTAATATGAGACAACCACAAGAAAACCATACTTGTATGGGATGTCAAAATGAATCCATCGATTTTACAAAAGTATGTTAATTATTGGCAGTAAGTAGAACAAATAAAGTAGGTTTCAATAGTTTTTAGATTGTTGGAATTTAAAAAATGAATTTTCTTTATTACTTAAATTACTTTTCAAAATTTATCTTAAAAACATGTTTGACAGCATCTTGCAACTAAGCAGCATGCCATATGTAACTTTTCCACTTTTCCAACAACATGCTAAAGCATCCTGGGCAGCCTTTAAAGGTTCGTCCATGTGCCGTGATAATGCAGAACTGCCTTATGCAAGACAAACTTCACTTTTATATATTACTATATATATATTATATATGATCATTAATTAGTCACAGTCACACCGAATTTCATTACATTGTAACTGTCCCATATTAAGCTCCCAATACTTGAGCCATTTCAAAGGATCCATATCATGTATTTTTCTATCTTGTTACTTATTTTAAATTGAAATTTCTTTTTGTACATAAATAAGTTTTTTTCTTTTACAAAATAATGACAAGTTATAATTTACACTTGTACTAATTATAAGCTTAAGTCCTACTTGACTGATCTACAAAGTGACATTATGTAAAAAAAAAAGTAATATTTAATAATAAGCATATACGTTTATTATAGTTTTGGATTTGGTGGAAGGATCTAAATACAGGGGTTATTTTTTTTGTCGTTAGAATGCCAAATTCAGATTTAAGATTTGACTCTTTTTCTCTCTGGCTACTTTATTTTTAACCCGCCGACGACGTCATAACCTTTTTAAAACCAATGATTATTTAGATTTAAAATGCATGTCTCAAATCCAATGTAAATACCCAAAATATAAGAAACACCCATTTAACTGAGGTTCCATAAATCCATTATTTAATGAATGTACGGGTTGTTTAGTTTTTATCATAGAAACTAATTGGAAGATTTGAAATTGAAAAGCAAATCACAAGGACATAAAACTATAATCTGCGAAATTATGTTAATTTGTACAGCAGTTTATATTTTATAAATTATATGATATTATATTTATGTTATAATTATTTTTACTTTTGTTTTACTTAGTAGTTATAATAAGTATTTTTTATACTATTTCATAGAAATGATTTGTCTTAAAGGTTATGACACCACGGCAATTTTATCACAAGCAATTTACACATCTTTTCATTCACGAAACACCTATCTACACTAAAAACCAACTATCACACTCTCTTACATCTTCATCCACACATCCAGCCACAGCCCAACCCATCTGAAGGAAAATTTACAACTTCCCCAATTAGCAAGACTTTGATTCTCTTCCACTCCTTTAATTAACTGAAATGTTTCTTTAAATTAACTCTATAAATGGCTGAAAACCTTCTTCTTAGCAAACACATTAGCACACATTAAAATAATGTTTTAGCTACCCCAGTATAAGTCTATTCTGTACTTCCAGATCTACTGTCTATCTCTATTCTCTAAGTATTCTATAAGCATACATCCATCAGCTGACATTCTGTCATACCGTGGCAGGGACGGTCTCGGTGACCAGAAGCCCAGATCTCGTAGCAAACACTCCATCGCCTATAACACTGCATTCATGTCATGTTATATGTTATCTGCACGTCCCCGGTCGTCCTTCTCTCCATAGGAAGCTGTAAAGGTGGACTTTCTAACAGGCTGCGATTCAGCCGAGTGTGACTCTGCTAAGTTGCTTTCTATCCTTTGTAGAAGTTCATCATTCTTCCTGTACGTGGTATCCGTACATTGGCTGTCTTTCCATGGCTCTCTAATGCCAACTACTGTACTTGGTATCTATTTTGGCTGTCTTTCCATGGCTCTCTAATGCCAACTACTGTACTTGGTATCCATATTGGCTCTCTTTCCATGGCTCTCTAATGCCAACTACTGTACTTGGTATCTATTTTGGCTCTCTTTCCATGGCTCTCTAATGCCAACTACTGTACTTGGTATCCATATTGGCTCTCTTTCCATGGCTCTCTAATGCCAACTACTGTACTTGGTATCTATTTTGGCTCTCTTTCCATGGCTCTCTAATGCCAACTACTGTACTTGGTATCCATATTAGCTCTCTTTCCATGGCTCTCTAATGCCAACTACTGTACTTGGTATCCATATTGGCTCTCTTTCCATGGCTCTCTAATGCCAACTACTGTACTGTAGCAGTCTAGCTAGAGACTGTTGCGCTACAAGTCACCTATATTATATACCCAGTTCCTTCAATGCTTTCTTCCGCCGACGAAGTATAACCGTACTTGGGTAGTCTTCCTCCCGCCCAACGCCCATGTAACTATACATGTTTGCTCTGTAAGTGAAACATGTATTATAATATAACTGCGCTGAAAATAAATACAGTTAATACAATGTTGTCAAGTAAGACCGAAGTCTATTCGTACTTGGGCAGTCCACCCAGACTGTGTTACGCCACAAGTCGCCTAGTGATGCTAACCATGTATATCTAGGGTCACCGTGTAGGGTCATACCGTGTGACGGGAAGTTCTGGAAGCCAGATGATCCTGTCCCTGCTGTAACCACCTGCGAACAATGCAGCAGACCATATTAGGTTACTGTTGACACACGTGTGACTTACTTATACAATGGTACCAGCAGTGGCACTAGGAGATACACACACAACAATGGGTAAACGCTCGAGCCACTAAATACAGGCCCTACCTAGGGGGGGAAGAGTTTTGGCAAGAGCATTCTACCCAGCTAAAGCTCGAAACAACCTGCCGGTACTTTGTATAAAGTGGTCACACTGAAGTAATGAGTTGTGTTCCCACTGTTTTCCTACTATAGAGTCCAGTGTCGTAGATACTCGACGTTCTCGCAGACGATCTCGAAGTGCCCTTACTGATCGCCTGCCAGACACCCCACCGCTCTAACGCATTTACTGTGACGTTCTGCAGTGTTTGAATTAATTGATGCAAGGAATTTGTTACAAAACCAAGAAACGAATGAACCAAATACTGATACGTGCTTCTTCATAAAACGAGAAGGGTGCTGGTTGATGTTTTGTCAAGATGTTCGATCCCCTATGTGGACTGCATGGATGGGCTGCATCACACGTTGCACTATTGTTTCTCGCTATACGTTGACGACGCGATGCACTTTACGTTCACGACGCGTGTGATCTAAACGTTCACGACGCGATGCACTTTACGTTTACGACGCGTGTTCACTTTACGTTCACGACGCGTGTGCACTTAACGTTCACGACGCGATGCACTTTACGTTCACGACGCGATGCACTTTACGTTCACGACGCGATGCACTTTACGTTCACGACGCGATGCACTTTACGTTCACGACGCGATGCACTTTACGTTCACGACCCGATGCACTATGATGATCTGCAAAGAAGAAAGTTACACTATTATTGTATGATTGCAAAATATTTCAGTGTCAGGTCGTCTCTGGGCTAAATTGAAAGCCAAAATACATTACCCCCCCCCCCCCCCTCACACACACCATGAGGGCCGAAAATTTCCTCTGCCCGTACCCCCCATTCATGCATTGCTCTATTATACATAACATGTTGAAAATGCACTTTCAAGCGTTGGGTTAGGGTTTGCGAATAGTTGGAAGAGAAATAATTGAAAACACGTTAATATGTGTGAAGGACAGCATTGTTGTTGGACTTACCATCCCATTTTGGTATGGCTGCCGTTCCAGGATAGAAGAGGGGAGGCGTCGAGGTGACAGGCTGTTGCCAGGGCCACCAGTTGTTGTGCAGTTATACACTAAAAAGAAGAAGAACATTTGTTAATATATGTGAAAGACAGCATTGTGGTTTCACTTACTATGTTGGTACCACTGCCGTTCCAGGATAGAAGAGGGCGACCACTTGTTGTGAGGTGACGGACTGTTGCCAGGGCGACAACTTGTTGTGAGGTGACGGACTGTTGCCAGGGCCACCAGTTGTTGTGCAGTTATACACTAAAAAGAAGAAGAACATTTGTTAATATATGTGAAAGACAGCATTGTGGTTTCACTTACTATGTTGGTACCACTGCCGTTCCAGGATAGAAGAGGGCGACCACTTGTTGTGAGGTGACGGACTGTTGCCTGGGCGACCACTTGTTGTGAGGTGACAGACTGTTGCCTGGGCGACCACTTGTTGTGAGGTGACAGACTGTTGCCATGGCGACCACTTGTTGTGAGGTGACGGACTGTTGCCAGGGCCACCAGTTGTTGTGCAGTTATACACTAAAAAGAAGAAGAACATTTGTTAATATATGTGAAAGACAGCATTGTGGTTTCACTTACTATGTTGGTACCACTGCCGTTCCAGGATAGAAGAGGGCGACCACTTGTTGTGAGGTGACGGACTGTTGCCAGGGCGACAACTTGTTGTGAGGTGACGGACTGTTGCCAGGGCCACCAGTTGTTGTGCAGTTATACACTAAAAAGAAGAAGAACATTTGTTAATATATGTGAAAGACAGCATTGTGGTTTCACTTACTATGTTGGTACCACTGCCGTTCCAGGATAGAAGAGGGCGACCACTTGTTGTGAGGTGACGGACTGTTGCCTGGGCGACCACTTGTTGTGAGGTGACGGGCTGTTGTCATGGCGACCACTTGTTGTGAGGTGACGGACTGTTGCCTGGGCGACCACTTGTTGTGAGGTGACGGACTGTTGCCATGGGCGACCACTTGTTGTGAGGTGACGGACTGTTGCCATGGCGACCACTTGTTGTGAGGTGACGGACTGTTGCCAGGGCGACCACTTGTTGTGCAGTTATACACTAAAAAGAAGAAGAACATTTCTTAATATATGTGAAAGACAGCATTGTTGTTTCACTTACTATGTTGGTACCACTGCCGTTCCAGGATTAAAGAGGGCGACCACTTGTTGTGAGGTGACGGACTGTTGCCATGGCGACCACTTGTTGTGAGGTGACGGACTGTTGCCAGGGCGACCACTTGTTGTGAGGTGACGGACTGTTGCCATGGCGACCACTTGTTGTGAGATTACGGACTGTTGCCAGGGCGACCACTTGTTGTGAGATTACGGACTGTTGCCATGGCGACCACTTGTTGTGCAGTTATACACTAAAAAGAAGAAGAACATTTGTTAATATATGTGAAAGACAGCATTGTTGTTTCACTTACTATGTTGGTACCACTGCCGTTTCAGGATAGAAGAGGGCGACCACTTGTTGTGAGGTGACGGACTGTTGCCATGGCGACCACTTGTTGTGAGGTGACGGACTGTTGCCAGGGTGACCACTTGTTGTGAGGTGACGGGCTGTTGCTTTGGCGACCCCTTGTTGTGCAGTTATACAACTAAACAAGAAAAACATTTATTAATATATGTGAAAGACAGCATTATTGTTTCACTTACTATGTTGGTACCACTGCCGTTCCAGGATAGAAGAGGGCGACCACTTGTTGTGAGGTGACGGACTGTTGCCATGGCGACCACTTGTTGTGAGGTGACGGACTGTTGCCATGGCGACCACTTGTTGTGAGGTGACGGACTGTTGTCTTGGCGACCACTTGTTGTGAGGTGACGAGCTGTTGCTTTGGCGACCCCTTGTTGTGCAGTTATACACTAAAAAGAAGAAGAACATTTGTTAATATATGTGAAAGACAGCATTGTGGTTTCACTTACTATGTTGGTACCACTGCCGTTCCAGGATAGAAGAGGGCGACCACTTGTTGTGAGGTGACGGACTGTTGCCTGGGCGACCACTTGTTGTGAGGTGACGGACTGTTGCCTGGGCCACCAGTTGTTGTGCAGTTATACACTAAAAAGAAGAAGAACATTTGTTAATATATGTGAAAGACAGCATTGTGGTTTCACTTACTATGTTGGTACCACTGCCGTTCCAGGATAGAAGAGGGCGACCACTTGTTGTGAGGTGACGGACTGTTGCCTGGGCGACCACTTGTTGTGAGGTGACAGACTGTTGCCTGGGCGACCACTTGTTGTGAGGTGACGGACTGTTGCCTGGGCGACCACTTGTTGTGAGGTGACGGACTGTTGCCTGGGCGACCACTTGTTGTGAGGTGACGGACTGTTGCCATGGGCGACCACTTGTTGTGAGGTGACGGGCTGTTGCCAGGGCGACCACTTGTTGTGAGGTGACGGACTGTTGCCAGGGCGACCACTTGTTGTGCAGTTATACACTAAAAAGAAGAAGAACATTTCTTAATATATGTGAAAGACAGCATTGTTGTTTCACTTACTATGTTGGTACCACTGCCGTTCCAGGATTAAAGAGGGCGACCACTTGTTGTGAGGTGACGGACTGTTGCCAGGGCGACCACTTGTTGTGAGGTGACGGGTAGTTGCCATGGCGACCACTTGTTGTGAGGTGACGGACTGTTGCCATGGCGACCACTTGTTGTGAGGTGACGGACTGTTGCCAGGGCGACCACTTGTTGTGAGGTGACGGACTGTTGCCATGGCGACCACTTGTTGTGAGATTACGGACTGTTGCCAGGGCGACCACTTGTTGTGAGATTACGGACTGTTGCCATGGCGACCACTTGTTGTGCAGTTATACACTAAAAAGAAGAAGAACATTTGTTAATATATGTGAAAGACAGCATTGTTGTTTCACTTACTATGTTGGTACCACTGCCGTTTCAGGATAGAAGAGGGCGACCACTTGTTGTGAGGTGACGGACTGTTGCCATGGCGACCACTTGTTGTGAGGTGACGGACTGTTGCCAGGGTGACCACTTGTTGTGAGGTGACGGGCTGTTGCTTTGGCGACCCCTTGTTGTGCAGTTATACAACTAAACAAGAAAAACATTTATTAATATATGTGAAAGACAGCATTATTGTTTCACTTACTATGTTGGTACCACTGCCGTTCCAGGATAGAAGAGGGCGACCACTTGTTGTGAGGTGACGGACTGTTGCCATGGCGACCACTTGTTGTGAGGTGACGGACTGTTGCCATGGCGACCACTTGTTGTGAGGTGACGGACTGTTGTCTTGGCGACCACTTGTTGTGAGGTGACGAGCTGTTGCTTTGGCGACCCCTTGTTGTGCAGTTATACACTAAAAAGAAGAAGAACATTTGTTAATATATGTGAAAGACAGCATTGTGGTTTCACTTACTATGTAGGTACCACTGCCGTTCCAGGATAGAAGAGGGCGACCACTTGTTGTGAGGTGACGGACTGTTGCCAGGGCGACAACTTGTTGTGAGGTGACGGACTGTTGTCATGGCGACCACTTGTTGTGAGGGGACGGACTGTTGCTTTGGCGACCCCTTGTTGTGAGGTGACGGGCTGTTGTCATGGCGACCACTTGTTGTGAGGGGACGGGCTGTTGCTTTGGCGACCCCTTGTTGTGAGGGGACGGGCTGTTGTCATGGCGACCCCTTGTTGTGAGGTGACGGACTGTTGCCTGGGCGACCACTTGTTGTGAGGGGACGGGCTGTTGCTTTGGCGTCCCCTTGTTGTGCAGTTAGACAACTAAACAAGAAAAACATTTGTTAATATATGTGAAAGACAGCATTGTTGTTTCACTTACTATGTTGGTACCACTGCCGTTCCAGGATAGAAGAGGGCGACCACTTGTTTTGAGGTGACGGACTGTTGTCTTGGCGACCACTTGTTGTGAGGTGACGGACTGTTGTCTTGGCGACCACTTGTTGTGAGGTGACGGACTGTTGCCATGGCGACCACTTGTTGTGAGGTGACGGACTGTTGCCTGGGCGACCACTTGTTGTGAGGTGACGGACTGTTGCCATGGCGACCACTTGTTGGGAGGTGACAGACTGTTGCCAGGGCGACCACTTGTTGTGAGGTGACGGACTGTTGCCATGGCGACCACTTGTTGTGAGGTGACGGACTGTTGCCTGGGCGACCACTTGTTGTGAGGTGACGGACTGTTGCCAGGGCAACGACTTGTTGTGCAGTTATACACTAAAAAGAAGAAGAACATTTGTTAATATATGTGAAAGACAGCATTGTGGTTTCACTTACTATGTTGGTACCACTGCCGTTCCAGGATAGAAGAGGGCGACCACTGGTTGTGAGGTGACGGGTAGTTGCCATGGTGACCACTTGTTGTGAGGTGACAGGCTGTTGCTTTGGCGACCACTTGTTGTGAGGTGACGGGTAGTTGCCATGGCGACCACTTGTTGTGAGGTGACGGGCTGTGGCCAGGGCGACCATTTGTTGTGCAGTTATACACTAAAGAAGAAGAACATGGTTCAAATCAGTGAAAACACATGTTAATATGTACGGTGGACAGCATTGTTGTTTCACATACCATCTTGGTAAGACTGCAGTTCCAGGAGTAGACGGGGACCACTTGTTGTGAGGTGACGGACTGTTGCCAGGGCGACAAGTTGTTGAGGGCGACGGACTGTCACCGTCGCAACGATCTTGCATCTTCTAAACTTGCCGTTGTAACTTGATAAGAGAGGCTTGATGTAAACGCTCACACGTTTCAGTTTTTAAACATTCCCAAAGTTCTTGTTTACTTCAGTTTTTAAAGTTCAAACAATCTTTGTTTCATTCTTGTGGTTATACAATAAATGATACAAAAGTTATCAAATTGAAAAAGAACTTACATGTTAAGACTAATAATATTGTACAATACAGTCCAGTTCCAGCACTCACTCATACTTAACAAATTTGTATCATATTCAAATATTTACAAATAGCCTAAAGGCTGCACAGGAGGGTTATTTTTCAACATCCAGGAGAAACCCATTCTTGTAAGAGTTGATAAAATTAATGCATCAATTTTATTAAGAAACAGTATATGTTAATAAAAATTAATAATTATTTACAGAAAGTAAACAAAAATCGTTATACTGTATGCATTAAAAAAAAATATATTTACATGATTGTTTTCTATTACTTTTCAAAATGTATTTTACCAAAATGTTTGACAGCATCCCGCAACTAAGCCGCAAGTCAGATGTAAATTTTCCAAAAATATGCTAAAGTATCCTGGGCAGCCTAAGGGTTTGTCATTGTACCGTGATCATAGAAACCAATAAAATTTTAATTTTAAATTGTTTAAACAGTCAAAGATTATTAAAGGGCTGCGTAATGTTATAGCAGTTACTTTATTCTGATAATTTTCTGTTCAAAGAATTGAAAATCTACCCGAACCGTGATTTGAAACCATCAACTACACTTGCTTGATGGGATATTGCCACAGTGACGTCACCACGAACACATCCAGCGTCCAGCCATAGCATCGTCCCCACACAGTCAACATAGTCAACGACAATGCAACAACGCTATCTCCCAACTTACAGACGTAGCGGGTCTTGGCCGTCTAACTTGGCTCCCAAAAACAAACGAATCTCCGACGTATTCTCAGCACCTACGGGACGAACGAAGAAACAACCCCTGAACAAGAGTGATATCAGCGACGGAAACAAATCTCTAAATGAAACCCTACTATAGCTGGCAAAACGGCGACCAAACAACACCTGAAAGATAAACCCTCACCACCTTAGCAAGGCGAACACTTCACGGCACGACCACACTCGACCTGCGCATCGTGAGACCGCGTGTACATACATTGACCTGCAGACAACGAGGGACGAGCCACAGCGGCATACACAGAGCATTCAGGTCTCATCACGTGGCAACATCCCAATACGCATCGCAGTAATTAACACAACTTATATGCGTCGCGTTATCAATTAGATTTAGTTGTAAACAAATTGACTCGTGTTATAAAAGCCCCTTAACAATTTATTTAGTAAAAAGAAAAATTTGTGCTTTGTTTGTGATCGTTTCCCGTTTATCTTTTCTTATTTCTCGCGGTTACATTATTTCATTTTAAGTTATTTGGATATAAACTATAAAGGCGTGTAGAACTGCTTTTTGCAAGACTATCTTCACTTTTTGGTATTACTGTATCATTAATTAGTCACAGTCACACCGAATTTCTGTACATTTTAACTGCCCAATTTTAAACTCCCAATACTTGAGCAATCTCAAAGTTTCGATATCATGTATTTTTCTCTATTGTATTTCAAATTCAAATTTCTTTTTGTGCATACATAAGTTTTTATCTTTTACAAAATAAGTGCAAGATATAATTACATGTTTTGTTAATTATAAACTTAAGTTAAACATATCTGATGATCTACAAAGTGACATTATGTACAATAAGGAATATTTAATGATATGTATACACGTTTATTATAGTTTTGGATTTGGTAAAAGGATCTAAATACAGGGGTTATGTTTTTGTCGTTGAAGAGCCAAATTCAGATTTGAAGTTTGACTCTTTTTCTCTCTAGCTACTTTATTTTTAAACCGCCGACAACGTCATAACCTTTTTTGTAAGCAATTAATATTTAGATTTAGAAAGCCGTCTCAAATCCAATGTAAATCAAACACGCAGTCATTGTTGGTTGAACGTAGGTACCGGTACCATAAATCCATGGTTTCTTACATGGTAGAAACCAATTGGAATATTTGAAATTGAAAAGCAAATCACAAGCAAATATAACTAGTCTGCAAAATTATGTTATTTTTACAGAAGTTTATTTTTTATATATTAATTGATATTATATTTATGTTATATTTATTTTTACTTTTATTTTACTTATAATAAGTATTCATTATACTATTTCATACAAATGATTTTTCTTTAAGGTTATGACACCACGGCAATTTTATAACACTCAACGCACACATCAATTCATTCATAAGTTCACTAAAAACACCTATCTTCACTAAAAACCAACTATCAAACTCTCTAGCATCTTCATATACTCATCCAACCACAGCCTAACCCATCCGAAGGAAAATTTTCAATTTTCCCAATTAGCAAGACTCTAATTCTTTTTCACTCCTTAAATGAACTGAAATATTTTTTTAAATGAACTCTATAAATGGCTAAAAACCTTCCGCTTAGCAAATAAATCAGCACACATTGAAATAATGCTTTAGCTACCCAGTATAAGGCTATTCTGTACTTCCAGATCTACTGCCTATCTCTATTCTCTAAGTATTCTATAAGCATACATCCATCAGCTGACATTCTGTCATACCGTGGCAGGGACGGTCTCGGCGACCAGAAGCCCAGATCTCGTAGCAAACACTCCATCGCCTGTAACACTGCATACATGTCATGTTACATGTTATCTGCACGTCCCCGGTCGTCCTTCTCTCCATAGGAAGCTGTAAAGGTGGACTTTCTAACAGGCTGCGATTCAGCCGAGTGTGACTCTGCTAAGTTGCTTTCTATCCTTTGTAGAAGTTCATCATTCTTCCTGTACGTGGTATCCGTACATTGGCTGTCTTTCCATGGCTCTCTAATGCCAACTACTGTACTTGGTATCCATATTGGCTCTCTTTCCATGGCTCTCTAATGCCAACTACTGTACTTGGTATCCATATTGGCTCTCTTTCCATGGCTCTCTAATGCCAACTACTGTACTTGGTATCCGTATTGGCTGTCTTTTCATGGCTCTTCAGATGCCAACTACTGTACTTGGTATACATACTGGCTCTCTTTCCATGGCTCTCGAATGCCAACTACTGTACTGTAGCAGTCTAGCTAGAGACTGTTGCGCTACAAGTCACCTATATTATATACATAGTTCCTTCAATGCTTTCTTCCGCCGACGAAGTATAACCGTACTTGGGTAGTCTTCCTCCCGCCCAACGCCCATGTTGCTCTGTAAGTGAAACATGTATTATTATATAACTGCGCTGAAAATAAAAACAATTAATACAATGTTGTCAAGTAAGACCGAAGTCTATTCGTACTTGGGCAGTCCACCCAGACTGTGTTACGCCACAAGTCGCCTAGTGATGCTAACCATGTATATCTAGGGTCACCGTGTAGGGTCATACCGTGTGACGGGAAGTTCTGGAAGCCAGATGATCCTGTCCCTGCTGTAACCACCTGCGAACAATGCAGCAGACCATATTAGGTTACTGTTGAAATACGTGTGACTTACTTATACAATGGTACCAGCAGTGGCACTAGGAGATACACACACAACAATGGGTAAACGCTCGAGCCACTAAATACAGGCCCTACCTAGGGGGGGAAGAGTTTTGGCAAGAGCATTCTACCCAGCTAAAGCTCGAAACAACCTGCCGGTACTTTGTATAAAGCGGTCACACTGAAGTTATGAGTTGTGTTGCCACTGTTTTCCTACTGTAGAGTCCAGTGTCGTAGATACTCGACGTTCTCGCAGACGATCTCGAAGTGCCCTTACTGATCGCCTGCCAGACACCCCACCGCTCTAACGCATTTACTGTGACGTTCTGCAGTGTTTGAATTAATTGATGCAAGGAATTTGTTACAAAACCAAGAAACGAATGAACCAAATACTGATACGTGCTTCTTCATAAAACGAGAAGGGTGCTGGTTGATGTTTTGTCAAGATGTTCGATCCCCTATGTGGACTGCATGGATTGGACTGCATGGATGAGCTGCATCACACGTTGCTCTATTGTTTCTCGCTATACGTTCACGACGCGATGCACTTAACGTTCACGACGCGTGTGCACTTTACGTTCACGACGCGATGCACTTTACGTTCACGACGCGATGCACTTTACGTTCACGACGCGTGTGCACTTTACGTTCATGACGCGATGCACTTTACGTTCACGACGCGTGTGCACTTAACGTTGACGACGCGATGCACTTTACGTTCACGACGCGATGCACAATGATGATCTGCAAAGAAGAAAGTTACACCATTATTGTGTGATCGAAAAATATTTCAGCGTCGTGTCGTCTCTGGGCTAAATTGAAAGCTGAAATAAATTATTCCTCCCCCCCCCCCCACCCCCACACACTCACACTCACATGAGGGCCGAAAATTTCCTCTCCCTCCATCCCCCATACATGCACTGCTCCATGATACAAAACATGTTGAAAATGCAACTTCAAACGTTGGGTTAGGGTTTGCGAATAGTTGAAGAGAATAGATAATAACAGTAATAAAATAAAAAATGAAATAAGTAAATAAATAAACAATTAGATTAATAAAAAAACAAAACAAAAAATAAATAAATAAACAAATATTTAAATAAATACATAAATACATAAATAAATAAATAAATAAATAAATAAATAAATAAATAAGTAAATAAATAAATAAATAAATACATAAATAAATAAATAAATAAATAAATAAATAAATAAATAAATAAATAAATAAATAAATAAATAAATAAATAAATAAATAAATAAATAAATAAATAAACTAATAAATAGATGAATAAATAAATTAATTGACAAGTATATAAATAGTAAAATAATGAATAGCCCGCCTTCCACCCCATGCGTTCGCTACTCGATGATTTCAATGTAGGTACTTGTTACTTTGCGTCTCTTATTATAGCAGTCATTCTATTCGAGACGATGAGGTCCGAGAAGTGATAAAGTATGCGGGATTCGAAGCCACGTCCCTACGTGCCAGTGCTGTACGCTAAGCCCCTGCGCCCCAACAGCATGAGCCCGGGCAGCTGTCCATGCATTATGCGGGATTCGAAGCCACGTCCCTACGTGCCAGTGCTGTACGCTAAGCCCCTGCGCCCCAACAGCATGAGCCCGAGCAGCTGGCCATGCAGTATGCGGGATTCGAAGCCACGTCCCTACGTGCCAGTGCCGTACGCTAAGCCCAGGCGCCCCAACAGCATGAGCCCGAGCAGCTGGCCATGAGAAATTGAGACTACCTCACCTTCAAGGTTACCTATTAGATAGGTCTGGTACAATATCCTTGCCTCCCCTCACCCCCACTACCCGTTATCTGGCGCGTGGATACCGTTTTGCCAGACAGAGTTTGGTAGGGGTAGCGTCTTCCCCCCCCCCCCCCCCCCTCCCAAACACAACGGTCGAGACTGGCGTATCCCGAAGTAGCGGCCCAAACAGCTGATGCTCCCGTATCATGTGATATCTGACCTACTGACACACACAATACCTTCCCTCCTCCAGACAAACCGAGGGACACTCATCTCAAATTAGACAAATGCCGGCTGGTTCTTAAAACATGACTTACAACACTTTCAGTTATCTGTATCACTCAGCCAATGCAGCACCCCCTCCCTCCCTCCCTAGACAGACACAGCACCAGGACTCGCCGACCGACCAATCAGACCGTCGCATTCTCCCTGGCAACAAAATTTCGCCAGGTGTACACTCGCTCTACATAAACTGGGACACAACTCACGAGCAGCAACGAAACATGACAATATATATTATTCATATTTTGGCAACGACGCTAATCGAGACTTAGGGTCAATGCATAGTCGTTCCTCACGTGCTCCTTAACTCAGCCTTCCCTCAAACTCGCCCAACCACCAGTCGCAGAGCAGTCCACATGGCAATGCTGCTTTGTGATTGGTGGTTGGGCGAGTCTGAGGAAAGGCTGAGTTGAGGATCACGTGAGGAACGACTATCCATTTGACCCTAAGTGCATGAAGAGGAAAGAACAGACGGACAAGCGGGATTCGAACCTGGTACGCACGGTCATCACGCCAACATGTGATCGTGCTAAAAAAATCATTTAAATGTTATTTGGATACATTCGTAATAAGTACATTATAAGCCTTGTGGGGTACAGTGAATATGCAACTATAGGCCTAAATGAAAGATTCACCAATCGAGTTGTTTAGCACACCCCGTCAGTCACCAAACATTCATGATCCAAACCTGGAATTTGGATGACTACGGGTATAGTCTACGTCTTTATGCAGGGGAAATAAAAAAACAATAGCTTCGTTCGCCTGTCTTACACTGGGTCCTACGCTGGCCAGTGTTGCAAAGCTTCTAACACGAGCTAAATAGCCAGTGTAGAATTATCTCCTGCACTGGCTACACTAGTGAAGTTGAAGTCTTAATTACAAGCGAATGAAATAAAACTACATAATATATAATACTGACTTACATGGGTAGCCTAAATAAAAAAACAACAGCACGGACACAGACTGCGAAAGTATAGGACAGGCGTCAATCTCATGATGATTAGGCCTACTCGTTGAAAGTTCCAAAATGTAAAAATGAAACTGTAACCGTTAAAAGGTATTAGGCGAATGGGCATCGATTCCAAATAAGGGGATCGATAATCAAAGGTTATCGATCGATAATATCGAAAAAAGAATTATTTAAAAATATTTAAATTTAGTAAGTTATGGATTATTATAAGCAAAAATTTGAAATTCTTTTTAAAAAATGTAGAGATTTTGTATAGACCTAATTCTCTAGTTTTTAGCGTTATTCTGGTGACAAAAGGTCTGATCTATCCATTCGTTCTCAATGATTTTCAAAATTCGATACTTAAATTAATATCGATTACGTAAATATGTTCCAAATTCGATAACGTAAATTTGTTCCAATATCCAATATCGATCGATAAAATCGATATTTTTTCCTTGGAACGTTCCAAAAATTTTGTGAAACAATAGTTCTAACTAAATTAATATCGATTACGTAAATATGTTCCAAATTCGATAACGTAAATTTGTTCCAATATCCAATATCGATCGATAAAAAATCGATATTTTTCCCTTGGAATGTTCCAAAAATTTTGTTCTAAATGTAGATTTACACAACCAGGTCTAGCCCTATCGTCGTATTTCGGAATAATTGAATTATTAGAAATGTTTCGAAAGAAAAGTTCATGGTGTGCGAAGTTTGATTTGAAAAAGCAATTTTAAATCGCAAATTGGCGGCCATTGAACGGAACTTTTACTGCAGTACAATTTAACTTTTGAAATAAAAGGAATGTTATCTCGAGACAAAATGATCCATTTTAGCTTTACCAGTTGACTCTCAACCGACATAACATGAATATTATACAATCATTGATCATTTATCAAAGAAACAGGATTTCGTAAAAATAGAAGATTTACAAATTTCGAAGGTCAACGTTTTTCGTCTCGCCACGAATTATTTTGGCGCGTCTTACCAACCGCCCTACACGATTTAGAAACATGGATCACCGAACTAAGCAATACAATTCAACGAACTTAAACATAACATACAATCATATCATCAAACTATATAGGTAGGTGACATCAGGGTTACATATTATCATCTTTTCAATCTACCTTTGGTTCAGGTATCCCTCAGGACCACGGGAGAAGTCGAACCTGTTGATTCCTGCAAGCCAACTGCCGATTTTAGAAAATCATCTCTCAAAGTTAAAGTAAGAGTTTTACATAGTTGTAAATCGCACAGAGAAAGTAGTTTTAATTACTCGAACTGTTTTTATAACACTTGAAACTGAAATGTTTTACTTTGCGCGTTTTGAAGAGATTAACGGGATGATTTCTATTTGGTGGCGCGAAGTCGGCGGATCTGGCTCGAATGGGGCGAGCTGGGGCCGAGGCTACGTGACGTCATGCCCGCTCTTCTTCCAGGGAGTTGGTGAACCTGAAGGTCATCTGGAGATGGCTGTGCACCAAAAACGAGAAATTAAAACCCTAATATATTACATGACCTCTTACACTAATTATGACAAGTAAAACATTTAAAAAATATACGTTGTTCGTTTTCTGTTTATGATTGAGTAATTCCAGACATTTGGCATCTTGTAAATAGCTGTTCGGCCGCCAAACGAGGGGGGGGGGGGGGGGGGTGTTTTATAGTTAGTTTTTTTTTTTCGGAACAGCCGGTGTTTCGAGCACGTTTATTATTGCAAGGCGCTAGGATCGGAAGTTGATGAATGGGGAACATGCATAATGTTTTTTTAGCATTTTACTAGATTAAGATTAACGTCCTGAATACAAAAATATTTTATTTCGGTGACATAGAATTAAGTTTCATTTATAAAAACGAGCTGAAAGTTTCACACATATTTATGGCGGGAAAAACGGGGCATACGTCACTTGCCATGTATCAGCAATCAACCAATCAAAGAAAGATAAATAACATAACGCTTATTTGGAAATTATCATATCCAAAATCATATAAAATCGAATTAATGTCTAGTAAGCGTAGTAATTAATTTTGAAGCCCAGTTACTATAAAAACAATAATACCAAACCTATTTTCATAGAATATCAGTAAATATTGGGTGTTGTTATTCATATAAAGCAGACTTGACAACGGCTTGCGTAAAAATTTTGACAAGGTTAGCTTGATGACCTTGAAAATGTGATTGTTTCGTCTAGGAGGCGGTGGCAAAGTCCAAGGAGGTTATATGCAAAGTCATTCATATAAGCAGTGATTTTCATGGCATGTGACGTCACATACCGTTTAAAAATAATAGTGCGGGAAACAGATAATCAAAATCTTTGAACATGTATAGAAGTATAATGAGTTAATTTTAAAACTTTTAAATTAGGTTTGTGATGTCTTCAGATGAATAACAATATTTTCCACGTACTTTCAGAGCTGTAGAAAATTCATGCAAGTTCCCTATTAAGGAGAGCATAGATTTTTTCTTCTGTCCTGCAAATAAAACCCGAAAGAACAGCAACAAGCCATTCTTTTATAACCGAACCAAAAAAAGTCTTCTATGTGGATTTTGTATTTTTTAACAAGTTTGTACCAAGCACGAGCTTTGCTTTAGACTTTATTTAACCCACCTATAATTGAGTTTAGACTCTTCTATTCTATTTTTTAAGCCTTAAAAACTTACGAAAAGGTGGCATCGTAGTATAAATAATGCTTAATTCATTATACACCGTGCTTACTTCAACTACGAACTTTGAATTTTTTTCATTGAGAGCGGGACACCAGTTGGGATTTCTTTCTGCAGCTCGAACCCTGTAATTTTGTGGTTTATTTATTTCTAGAGTTGGTACTCCTGTGGGCAGTGGTTCCTGGTTGTTGATTAACCTAAACTAACGTCATCATTGCACAATTTTGCAATTAATAGTCTATAACTAGGCCAGAAATCATTAAAAATTGTTTTTTATTAGCCATGAGGTGGTTTGAAGGAAGTATTTCGGAAGCTGTTGCATCCTCTAAAGCACGGAATGCTGTGTTTGTTGTTTTTGTAGAAGGTATGTATAACCTCACTTCTCGTAATTAACAAGAACTTTACAATGAACTGTCATCTAGGCCTAGGCCCTAGTCTATTTGTAATTACTAGATCAATAATCAAACTTAGACCAGACCTGCCTTTTTGTCCTCTTTTTTCTCTCCAGCTCTAGGCCCTAGCCCTAGACCTAAACTTAGTTTGGGTTTTTGGTTAATCAGAGTAGCCTAGGCCTAGGCCTAGGCCTAGCATATCCCTAGCTCTAGAATGGCCTAGCCCTAGGCCGGAACCCTAGCCCACCTTGCCCAAAGCCCACCTGTTGCAATTCTGAAAGCCGAAAACAATGCGGTAAGTGCTGAAATTGTAAATAGGCCTAGGCCTAGGCCTCTAGGAATCCCCTAATTGCAAGGAATCTGTGGTCCACAGACTCCGCCACTCTTATGCCTAGAGTTTGTTGTTGTTGTTGATTATCTGTGAAGAGGATAATCCAACAACAACAAACTCTAGGCATAAGAGTGGCGGAGTCTGTGGACCACAGATTCCTTGCAATTCGGCTTAAAAAATATCGAGAGATGGATAACACAATGGGCCTAGCCTAGTCCTTGGCCCTAGACCCGTGGCCCTAGGCCTAGCTTAAACAAAACAACAGTTTTCATGAAATATTTTATAACGGTAAATTATGTTTCCAGTGGTCACGGGTTTTCTTTGATGAAGATTCTTTACACAAGTCTCTACACAAGTCTCGACTACAGCAGACAACCAAGCCTCTTCAAAGCAGCAGTGAGTGCAACAGTGCATCTTAAGTTTGCCTAGGCTTTGTTTTGGTGAATTGGTGAATAGCCTATACATTCTTGCCCTGTTAACATCTTCTTCTTTCTTTTCCTATGCCCACATTTTTGGCTTACTGGGCCATCATGCATTTTCTGGTTTTCCAGTAGAGACAGGCTTCCTTTTCCTCATAGCTCATGCTGTTAACATGATTTAGGTCTTTGTATTGAAGTTTCAAGGTCAGGTAGTGAGAAGTGATCTGGGTAGGTTTGGTTTAATTGAGAGAACGGTTAGGGAATGGAACGAGTTACCCGAGGAGGTTGTTGAGTGCGAGTCAGTAAGGGAATTTAGAAATAGATTGAAGGATAGGAGGTGAAGAGGAGGATGGGGTGGGGGGAGGTTGGATAGGTTGCCACCGGGTAGTTGTGGCCCATTTGCAGCCTTTAAGTGCATAATCAGGTACATTATACCATTCCATCTGTCTTAGGTGCCCTATAATGTAATTTAAGTGATTATGTGTTTATTAATTTAATGTTTAATTGGTAGGGCCTAGTTTAAGTTGCAAGTTAAGGTTTAGAACCTACATAAGTTATAAAATTAAGCATAGCCTGCCTAGGCATTTAGCCTATATGATGCTCATACCTAATTAAGTGTTTCTTTTCATTTCAGAAACATCAAGATTTCCTCCGACTTCTGACGTCTCTGGTCTGCCAGCAAGAACCAAGATTGTAGGAAAGGGTTTTACTAGATTCAGATTGATAATTTTTCAGTTTTAACTGGTTGCACAAAGTTTCTAAACCAAACAGTGTTTTAAACATAATTTTGACATCGGCATCAAGACTAACCTCAGTGTTTTATTTAACCTGATGGAACATTTAAAACTATTTATTATGAAAAGTGAAAATGTTAATTTCTCAAGAACTGTGGCAGAAATGAACTGATAATATTCTTCTGAACCACACAATTTGAAATTTTTGTGTTTTGCTGTTCATTTTTGTGCGTGTATGTATTTTCTTTACCTGCAGCTTTGGTTAGGCCAGACAAGACCCATCATCATCGTCAACCCTACATCGACCTTGCGTCGTCACGGGGTTTCTATGGCTGCTTCTTGGAGAAAAGGTGGGTAGGCTCTATGTAGTTTTGAGTTCTGATGAGTAAATAAGTAATGCTACATGCAATGATGCACAAGACAGGGCACATCTTTTTAGATGTGCTGCCCTCAAGGTTTTTAATGACTCCCTGCCCAGTGATATGAGCAGGCCAGAAAAGGAAGCAGTTTTATATTGGATAGTAAGACAAAAGAATGGCTGAAAAAGCCATCTTGGCATAAGAAGGAAAAAAAAAGTAATGCGGTTAATGCCCGTTGAAAATAGTTCGTGTAATAACATGATCCATCTAGGATTTTGGTCCCTCCATTTCAAAAAGAAAAATGTTATTTTTCTAGGCACTCTTATATATCTTGGCCCCGTTTCCAACATTAATTATCGAGTAGGGGGGAGTAGCGAAGTACTCCATGTCTTGGGCTAATGTCTTCGTTGCCGGCTAGCCAGGCCTGACACAACCACTTCCTCAACCTCTTCCTCGATCACTTCTTCCGTTACCAGAAGGCTGTTTAGTAGTTCCCTCCATCTCTCACGGTTTTCCCATAGTCTTTCTGCTTCAACTTTGTTCCATGATCTTCCTCTATTCTCCACACTGTCTTTGATCTGATTCATCCACTTGTCTCTCGGTCTGCCTACTTTCTTCTTATGCCCTTCTTCTTGTTGTTGTTCAAACTCTCTTCTTGGTATCCTAGTCAGGTCCATCCTTTTCATATGTCCAAACCAACGAAGACGTTCTCTCTCCAATCTTACTTTCACGCTTTCAACACCTAATCTTTCTCTGATCACACTATGTACTTCTAATCCTGTCATTCTTTGTCACACCCAGTGTGCTTCTCAAGAACTTCATTTCTGCTGCCACTATTCGGTTTTCCGCTTTGAATCCCATGGTCCATGTAACTGTGGCATATTGGTAGAAAGTATAGTTTATATATAAGAAGTTTGCATTGTCTTGGGATTTCATCTTTCCAAAGTAGCTTCCTGACAGACTGGTAGAAGCTTTCTTCCAATGTGGTTCTTCAACTTCTGCATCTATTGTTGCAATTTTAGATATCATACTTCCTAGATAATTAAAAGATTCTTTTGTGGTCAACTCTTTGTCCCTCAGTAAAAGTTTGCTATCTCCGGGTATGCGTCTCTTTGTCATGGTTACCAGTTCGCTCTTCTCTTGGCTGATTCGCATACAAAATGTTTCTGTTGCCTTGCTCCACTTATCCAGTTCTTCTTGTACATCTTCTAATATCTTACCACATATGACTATATCATCTACATTTATCATTGTTCTTGGTTCTAGGCCTTTATCTTCTTCCGGTTTGACAACCCCCAGTACTTCGTCAATTACTATGATGAACAGTGTTGGTGAGAGAACACTTCCTTGTCTTAGACCATTGTTGATCTCAAACCATTCTGCGTTCCCAAATGCTGTCCGCACACAACTGGTGCCTTTTTTGTATGTAGATTGTATGCGTTCTACGAGGTCGTTCTCTACATCTTTCTTACGTAGTTATTCCCACACTTTTTCCCTCGGCAGCTTATCGAAGGCCTTTTCTAGGTCAAGGAACAGCATAAACATTTCCCCACCTTTCTCCCATTGGTTCTCCATTAGTTGTCTGAAAGTAAAAATTAGGTCTGTAGTGGATCTGCCTGGCCTGCACCCATATTGTTCTTCTCGTAATTTCCCATCAATTTGTATGCGTAGTCTTCTTTCAAGTATTCTTTCATATAATTTAGCTACCTGACTCATCAATGATATACCTCGGTAGTTTCTACAGCACTTACGGTTTCCTTTCTTGAAAAATGGTACAATACTCTTTGTCCAGTCTGTAGGTATCTCCTTGTTGTTCCATATTGTACACACTAGTCTCCAGACCCAGTTTACCCCAATAGCTCCTGCTGCTTTTATCATCTCCGCTGTAATTTCGTCAAACCCAGGAGCCTTGCCATTCTTCATTCCTTTAATAGCGTCTTCGACCTCTCGCCTTAGTATTGCAGGTTTGTTGTCTTGTGCAGTTTTTGCGCTATATGCTTTTTCAAGAGGGCATACTTGCCGCTCAACCTCCACAAGGGTATTATTGCCGCACGTGTTCAGATTCAGTAGATCAATGAAATGTGCCTGCCACATCCCTTTAATCTTTTGAGAATCAGTTATTAACTTGCTGCTTCCTTGCTCGTCAAGCATAAACTTTTGCTCCTCCCACTTGCTTCGTTTCTCCTTAATTAATCCGTACAACATTTTCTTGTTTCCCTCGTAATCCTCCTGTAATTTGTTGCCAAAAACTACCATTGCTTTATTTTTCTCCTCTTCCACTTTTTTCTTTACATTGTATTTTTGTTTGTGGTAGTTTTCCATAGTGTCTTTGGTCTTGCACTTCTCCTTCAGCAACCACGCTTCCCGTTTCCTTCTCACTGCCTCTTTCACTTCTTCGTTCCACCACAGTGTTTCCTTTGTTTTCTTTCTTCTCCCAGATCTGCCACAGATACTTTCGGTACTTTCGATTAACGCTTTTTTGAAGTCTGCCCAATCCTCCTCAACTCCTCGTAGATCACTTGTGGGTACCTTCAAAGTTATTTGGCGTTGAAACTCTTCTCTTTCGGTTTCCTGCTGTAGTTTCCACACTTTCAGTCTTGTTAAAGATTCTTGTGTTGCATATGTATTGAATACTGTTATGCTGAATGTTGCTACTAGCAACCTGTGGTCACTGTCCAGGGCTATTTTAGGGTGTGCACTGATATCAGTTACCTTGCTCATCAGTTTTTTATCCAATATCAATTACTCATCAATCAATTACTGATTTTTCAACTCCATCCCATGGGTATTGTGTAATTTGGTGGCTAACTCTCTTTTGAAACCAGCTGTTGGCCACCTTGAGATTGTTCCTGGCACACAAGTTGAGGACGCTTTCACCTTCTTTATTTCTATCCCCAAAGCCATACGGACCCAATACATTTTCATAGCCTAGCTATTCCTGTCTCTCCCTACCTTAGCATTTAAGTCACCCATTACTATTGTTCCTTCTGTGGAGATCACCGCTTCCTCTAGTCTTCTAGCCATGCCTCTTTCTCTGCTACTGTTAATCCCACTTGTGGTGCATAACACTGTATTAGGTTAAAAATTTGATTTTTGAGGTGTAGTTTGAGTAATATAAGCCGGTCACTGACATATTTGACATCCACAACATTGTCCGTGATCGTTGGGCTGATCATGAAACCAGTGGCGGATCCAGGGGGGGGGCGGTAGGGGCGATCGCCCCCCCCTTGATTCTTAAAAAGCTAATTTTTATATGAAATGAATATGTTCAATCACCAGAAATATCGCATATTGCATGTGACTTGTAGGGTCGTCTATTTTTCTATTCTTTAAAAAATGTTTAGTTAAAAAAAGAAGTTTCATTATAGTATCATAATTATAACAGTTGTTCAATAAAGGCCAATTTAATTATCTAAAAGTGTATTTCTGAAAAGAATATCATAAACTCCCATATTTTACCTCCCTCCAAGGCCTATTTTAGTGCGCAACTGCAAATAAAACATATTGTAATATACCATCTCTAAAGCCATTAAAACACGTTTTTAAAAAAATGCCTTAGAAAATTTTTCCCTGCGGGGCTAAACTGGGGGGCCGCGCCCCCCAGACCCCCCGGCGCTGCGCCACCTAAGTCGCCCCCCCCTTGGAGAGGTCCTGGATCCGCCCCTGCATGAAACCATCACCATTTTGCCCAACACTGCCTCCTGACCATACCAGTCGAAAATAATCACTCATTACTATTTTAGTACCTTTGCCTTTCCACTTGGTCTCACTTAGCCCCAATATTGCCAGATTCTTTTTCTTCATTAAATCTACGATTTCTTCTGTCTTGGCATTAAGAGTCATTATATTAACTATTAAGTGTGCCTATTAGCATTGTCTTGTTACGCCTCTTTGTTTTACAAGCGGGCCTTGGGTCCCTTGTTGTATCTGTGCCTGTTAGTTTCTTTTTGCCCACACGTATCGGGTCTGAAAAACCTGCTGTGTTGGTACACACACTACCTTTTCTCTAGGCCTACCTTGAGCCATCAAGTTGTGTGTAGGCTGTGTGAGCATACACTGCCGGATTTCTTTTGTAGGGGTCTTCTTTGCTTCTTCGTCTTCCGTGTGTGCTTCCTGACACTTTTCTTCTTCAGTTATTTCTATCTGATTGTTTTGGCTCCATCTTTTGTTCCTTACCAGAGGGGTCTTGTTTGCTTTTCCGTCTTCTGTTTGTGCTTCCTGACGCTTTTCTTCTTCAGTTATTTCTAACTGATTGTCTCGACTCCATCTTATGTTCCTTACTGATGACTTTCTTTTTGGCTCCTTTTAACTTGCGGCATCCAAACTCTGGCCCCCATTTTCCCCCCTCTCTCATGGTTTGCTTTCCATTCCTCTCTTACATTTCTTATGTTTGTCTTATCGGGAACAGGCATACGTCTCTGTTCTGTAGGCCAGCTTCGACCCTGAATGTTACTGGGCCTAGGCCTAGTCCTTCCTTGACGTACGTCGTTATCTTCAGTGTGCGTTAACTGTGTATCCCTAGGTGTAGCTTTTTTTGGTAGGCCTACTTCTTTCCTTTTTTCCTCATAAGGCCTAAGCCTAGTTTCACTTCCTAGTTGCCTACCTGTCTGTCGCCCGTGGTTAATGTGTAGTCCCACCCTAATTTTGCCATCAACATCTGCTAGGCCTACTTTTTGTCTCTGTTGTAGGTACATTGAGTTTCGTATCGTATCATATCTTGCATTCATCACAAAAAATGTTATTTAAAAACCTAAATAGGTCTAGCCTATGCTATACCATGAGATACACATTGGAACATTGTCAGCCTGCGTTTAGCTTTAAGCTCTTTGTTTTAAACAGTGTAGCTTCTTTGCTAATATTATTGTACGATAATGTACCTAGGCCTAGACTTTTTTCTTGTTTTTTTTTCTTTCTCTTACGTTGTGTCTTGAGCTTTTGAACCTTAAAACCGTGTGTTACATTTCAGGAAAGCTGCGAGACCACTGGCAAGTCAGATACCGCGAGCATCGACATCGACTGCCGGCATTGGATGACGACTGAGGAAACTTTGTGTGTGAGCTGGTCATGGAACCACGTCATATTATCTGGTGTCCAAAAGACCTAAGCTCATTCCGTTATTGCATGCTTGGTAGGATAATGGAGTGCGCAAGGCAACTTTAAACTCTTTAATAATTGTCAACACTGAAAAGAGATTCATTAATTATTTATTTACTAGATTGAAGATTCTAAAGACAACAATATAATATGCAAATTAATATAGTAGGAGACCTACTGCTGTGTTGTTGAACTCATCTGCGTACGTGTACAAATGTCACATATTTGAATGGTTATTGTCCATTTTAAGTCTAGCTTCTTTCATGATCAGTGATTGACGATTTCATTGAGTTCAAAGTTATGTAGTGTACACTAGAGCCTACTTCACAGTTTCTGAGAGAGTACAATGGAAAGCATAATCCATCCAGAGGATTGCAGCCATCCAGACCTACCCTTGTACCTTATTCATGTCATCAAGTAATACTAAATAACTTGGAATAGGTAATGATTTCACAAATCGATGGAACAATCGAATCAACTTGTAAAACAAAACTTGAACACATGATATGCGTAAGAGAGTTGTCAAAACACGTAGGAGAGTAGGCGGCCATGCTACTAATAATAAAGCAAATCGGCTTGACTAATAATAAGTTAAATCGGCTAGCGAGGGATGGGGGCAAGACCAACAGTATTTCACAGTTTCATAATATTTGGAGCAATGTTGATAATAGCTGGCCAGCGAAAAGAGATACGAAGGATTTTGTGGTAGCAGATAGAAATATTGCATTAATTTTTGTATTCTTTAAGTTGAGTTTTATTTCGTTACTAGATTTTTATTTTATTTTGTTGATTGACTATCATATCCCATCGCTAGTCTTCGGAATGTTTTACGAGTCTTTTGTTGACGCCAAAACATGCATCTTTTGCTGTGCAATGAACGGAACGGAAGAACTAGACTAGAGCCTCTTGAAACAGCTATGTATCAGTTTATAGCGAGCAGCTTTGTTTGATGTTATCGCTCTTGAATGTCACCACTCTGATCGTAACCCGATGACGATAGGTAGAGATAAATAAATAGCATAGATAGTAATAGATAGTAAATAGCATTTTATAGCACCAATTTTGGGCAACATTAAAAAACTTGAGAATTGTGTTTTCTCACATTTTTATTTTTCAATTATTTCCTACTACCGGTATATTAAAATGAAAATCAACTAAATTGCATTTATCACAAATAAAGTATAAATACTATGCTTAATCCAATAAAATAAGAACAGGAAAACCTTAGTTTCAGTTGAACAATATTAGTTTGTAGCATCTATACACAAAACGCTATTACTGCGTATAGTATCTCGAGCAATAGACCTTCAAGTGCTCTCTTGTGAATTGTGTTGTGTTGCCTAGTGTTAACTACATTAGTTGGTGGTGGGTATGCCAGTGGTGCAATACAGGTACACAATCTAGAGCTGCTGTCGGTCGGTGGACAAGACCCTACTACACTACCGTAAAGCAGTATGGAAACAGGACTAGTACATCAAACACTTGCATATTAGCCTGTCTGCTTATCAAACAAGTTAAATATTTGTGAATTTATTTTATTAGAAAAAATGAAAAATTGAAGTTGAAATTGAATATATCTTGGTAAGTTCTGTGTGAGAAGTGGAGTTAAAAGTGAGAATCAGCAGCAGAGAATCTTTTCCTTTAGTGGGGCAAAATTAGGAGCTGTCGTGAAAATTTTGTGTACACGCAGTTTACCAGACAAACCAGCCTTACTTTCATAGGGAAGTCAGTTTAAACTTTTAGATATACTTTTGGTTTAACTAATTTATGTACATACAAGCTTTTCTGCTAAGAAAGTGGGTGCAATAGTAGGTAGTTTGTTATGTAAAGGCTAAAAGGTTATCTTTACAGAGTTTTCATTCAACTCTGTTTGTAACATAGAAAACTTGAAGTTTTGCATAAATTGGGACAGTTAAAGCAACTGTTAAAGTGCATAAACAATTATTGCACATAGTACTAATTCTAGTTTCTTTGACTTGAACAATAGAAAACAAAGTAATAAGGCCAACTTCATTCCCTGTTTTGCTTTCAAGCTTACAATCACTGCCACAGTCATTGTATTCTGGGTACTAGTTACAGTGCATTAATGCTAAGATAGTGCTAACATATTTGTTTCCATGCTGTTTTCCTTTTTTTTATCCACAACACAACACTTTCTCAGTTTTTGGATGGATTACAGAGTTCCTTGCTCTAGGCATTTTGCTTGTACACATTTGTGTAGCTACATATTAACTATTGACATATGGTATATACATTACTCTAAAGCCCATAGAAAATGTAACCACAATGATTGAGACGCATTGAAGTACCGTACGTACTGAGTTTTTCAGTTTTTAATGTTCTTTTCTTTAAGATATGAAAATATTAATCAAACTTCTTGATTTTGTACTCCATCCATAAAATTGAACCACACATACATGTACACGGGAAACTATTTACGTGAACAGCATTATTCGTGCGCAAGGGTGTCGTACCATTCAGTAGAGAAGCACGACGTCAATTGCTCCGGTCGGTCCGTTTAAGCGTGAAGCCGAGATGTGGAGGTCAGTGTTGTATGAGCGCAACTCCGTAGTGGCCCGCAAAAGTGGTTTCAATAAAGAGTGAGTTCTGGTTCTAGTGAGTCGAAGGTCAAAGCTGTATTTCAACGGTTTGATGCATCATCTTGCCTGGACAGTAGTACACGTTTTTAGGTGCGCATTATTCATTCACACTTACGCGTGATACCTTTTGTGAAAAAGTTAAATACGATATTATGTAGGCCTAAAGACCAAGAATATAAATTTACATACATTCCATAACGTTCTACTCTGACAAATTCAAAAAAGTATTATTCTATCGTATTTTAATTACTAGATGAAAAGTTTACATTTTTCATGCTTTTTAGTAATATGCACAAATAATGTGGATTTCGATGTTGTTGTCCAATCTTGATATTTGTCGATGATTGATTTAATAAATGTCTGCTTTAGAATTGATCAATCCACATGCTTATTTTGGTAACTAAAAAACATTCAAACTTTTCTCAACTCACTCAAAACAGGGGGCTCACTGTATAAGTGTATTTATATTTTTATTTTTTATACCTTACGCTATATTGCACATGTTCTCTCGCCGGCTCTATCGGTCTGTCAAAGGGAACGTAGGCCCTCTCTCTCACTCGGTTATCTTTGCTCTTTGTAAGGGGGCGGCTTCGTCTCGCTCTGTCGGTCGCCGTGTGCTGGCACACTGCACAATTGTGCGCTGCTGCATACTTTATTTTCACATAACCGAGCAACCGGTTTCGGAAGTAACATGCGAGCAAGTGGCAGGTTATCATGCCGACATCCCTCGGTTGATCAGTACGGGTATTTTGATGTTATCATAATTCGCTAGTGTCACGGCTATCCACACACAACCTTGCTCTCGGGCGTATCGTGAAAGTTGAAACACAATTTGGTTTCAAGACCAAAACCCCTTGATGCTGTTCATGTAAATATTTCGTGCTAACAACCTAAGAGTTGTGGCTCTGCAATCACGGCCAAATGCAAGCCGTGAAGTGGAGTTGCATAAATGTGCGTCAACAAAACATATCTTGTACCTTTCACAGACTAGTTTTCTCACATTCTACGTTGCACTTGGCCGTGGTTGTACCTGTGGTTCCGTGGCAGCTTGCATGATTGATTGTGTATCTAGTTCTACTGGCATACTTAGAACTTACAATAGACCTGTTCACTTTGGCTATACACCAAGTATTTTAAGTTTCTAACTCATGAGGATGGCAGGGTAGGAAAATATGCTCACGTATAATGTAGACACAGGTATTTGTGGCTACGAATATTCAAATGGTTGTGAAACAAGTTTTTTCTTTATTTAAAAAAAATATATAATAATTTGATTAATTTCTAATAATAAGGATGTCATGTCAAATCTTTGTTTAACCAGAATTTTTTATGTTCCCACTTTACGGTAAAACCTACCTAGGTCTAACTATACTTAGTTTTTGGTTTTAAAACTCAAACTCAAACATGACAATTTTCCACTTGGAAAACTCTCTTCAATTGAAATTGTAATGAACCCTAAACCCCCAATTTGAATTAAAATCTTTTGACTTGAACGAACATTTACACATAGCCGTGTGTTCATACCTTCTACAGGAACTTCATCTAGTTTGAATTTACAAAAATTTGAGTTGACAGATAATTAATGGGACTAATATTGCCAAATACTATGAGCTTTACTTTGCAGTTCTGACCATATTTTTCAAATTCTCATCTTCTACCATAATGTGACAAACAAATTGCTTGTGATCCAGTAAATCAGCTGACATGTGCATTTGGCCAGACTATACAGTCCTATAGTGAGTATAGTTCAATCATGTAATAAGCTCTAGCCAGAGATATGGCTTATCAATGCAATGCATTTAAATTTTAAACGTTACTTTTTAGTCAACAATTAATGCTCTGCATAAGATCGGAGCCTAAAGTTTCCAAAAAACAACAAACCTAAAACTGTTTCATTTAAATTTTGTATAATATTAATTTACACAACCAAAGTGAGCTTTTAGGCAAGCCAAAAATAACAATTGTTTTACTAACCACAAATACCTGACTGCAGATACGTGTAATAAATAATAGTTGATAGACGAGGGAAGGTAGCTCTGGAAAGCTATTATATCGTAAACTGTACTCGGAAAACGTAAATAGGGAATGCTCTTTTATTCTCAATATGGTCACAGTTATGTAAAAAAAAACCTTTCTACTAATATTGGGATAAAGTAAATATAGGCCTATATAGTTTTTTTTTTTTTTTTTTAGATTTAGAGTTAACAGTATTTAAGAAATAATTTGTTACTTGTCTGCAATCTTTTGTTATTTTAGTGATTTTACAGATTTTTTTAATCATTTTTTTTCTGAATTAATTTCTTAATTCTAATTTAGTTTATAATTTTATTTTTAACCAGTAGCTATACTAAATTATTGAAAGTAGTTACATGGCATTTTTAATTACAGCTGAGAAGTAGCTATTGTCCGAATTATGTAGAACATATTATTTGGTATCATGACAATGTAGATTCGTTACCCTTGGTGTGATCGGTCAAACATGTTGATGCCACGCCTTGTTTTTCTGCCATAATGACGCGTGAAAGTGTTGATTACTTCTTTCTACTCAAAAATTTGTCTGTAATAACTTAAAATCAACATATTGACCTTATTGTCCTTGGAGTAGGTCTATATTCTTCAATTTAGTTAAATAAATAAACAAATAAAATAATGAGCATTCCCTATTGTTGAAATCTAGAGTAGTTTTTCGGGCGATCCAGACATTGTGGGAGTTAGAATCGACCATTTTCAAAAGTGTTCGAAGACCCTGAGAATGAGTTCATTACCGTCCTCTTAATCTTCGATGACAACAATGCACAACCATAAAAATTAACCTTGATATAACATTATTTTGAAAACTAGTTTTTATTGTTGTGCATTGTTGTCATGGAAGATTTAGAGGACTGTGATTAGCTCAGTCTAAGGATCTAAATCAATTTTGAAAATGGTCATTGTATTCTCTGGGCACCTTTCCTCGGTGTTTGCACAACCTTTCTCCCAGGGTTTGGAGTGAGTTATTGATCCACAAAAAATGACTAGGTCATTTCTCGTTATTTAGTTTACTAAGATCCTCTTTTTAAATATGGTGTAGGCCTATAAAATGACTTGGTGTTGCCAAAATGAACAGATCTGTTGTTTGTTGTACCCTACAATTTTGAGCATAAATATATTTGGAAGCACATTAGTTGGCCGCGAATAGATAAAGCGTTTTTTAACCAAATACCCAACATTTGCTTTCATTTTGACATTGTTGCTAAATAGAATCATCCGAACAGAGCATAAATAAGTCGGGGAAATGTAGTGTATTAAGCTTAGGATGTAAATCTTAAATTCTTTACCAGTTAAGGATGCAAAACTCTTAATGTTGTCTTGGTTGCAAACAGGAAAATTTGGGTACAAGCTTAACTTCAAACTAGATCGCATAATCATTATATTGTTATGTTTGACTATCGATGTTGAAATGTTGTATGTTAAATATTTATAAATATTTAAATTTATAAATATAAATATTTATTATAAATAAATAATATTGGTAAATAATTGTTATTGAATAGCCTTGAAAAAGTAGACTATCTCCATAAATTAGGTCGCAACCTCTAGATGACCTTCAAAAAAATACTAAGTCCATAAATTAGGTCGCGACCTAAATAATTAATATTGGTAAATAATTGTTATTGAATAGCCTTGAAAAAGTAGACTATCTCCATAAATTAGGTCGCAACCTCTAGATGACCTTGAAAAAAAATACTGTCCGTAAACTAGGTCACGATAAATTCGTTTTCTGATCTGTGCTTCCAATTATTCATGCTCGTTATTGTATGCGTACGTAGTATGGTATTGGTATCTTTGCATGCAACCGTTCCTCTCGCTCAGACAGGACTGATGATGGATTTGTTGGAAACTTTTTCGAATTCTGTCGTCAGTCCTGTCTTGGCGTTGGGGAGAACGCTCTGTGAAGCTGAAAAGTTTCGATGCTAAACCTGGTCGCTTGAAAAACGCAAAAAGACTTAGTATATAAAAAGGGGCTTTTTTTGGGCTTTTTTTGGCCATTTTTTCGTATTTTTTGCTTATTTTTCCTAGTTTTTTGTTGATTTTTATAAAATTTTATAAAAATTTACAAATTTTTATAAAATTTATAAAATATTTATAAATTTTATAATTGTTGAATATTTATTGGAAATAAATATTATTGGAAAAGGAAATGTTTTTGATTGGAAACCTTGGAAAAGCCTAGTTCACGATATGAACTAGGAGGTCACAACCCTTTCATTGCCGGGAGTTGGCAATGAAAGGGTTGCTGCTGAGAAGGGAAGCAAGGTACAAGTCAGTGTATACAACAAACAGCATAGGTGTAACAATATTTATTGAACATCTTTTAGTACATTACAATCAAACAGTGCAACAACTGGGAAAGTGAGCAGGGCTAAGTCAAAGAATGTAAACACAACAGCATTGGGTTAGTAAGCATATATTGAGCAAAGTCATGTACATGTGATGCAAGCTGTCTCCAGCGGCCTTGAAAAAGCAAAGGGTTAAGGATTAGCATGTAGAATGCTTACAAGTGCGTAGCTTCAGAGGTGTGCATGGCGGCGAGAGGCGAGACGAGCAGAAGATGTTCGACGTGTGGCAGAAGTTCGACGTGTGGCAGAAGTTCGACGTGTGGCAGAAGTTCGACGTGTGGCAGAAGTTCGACGTGTGGCAGATGGTTGAGAGATGCGATGGCGGTAGTGAAGCGATGCGACGTAGTGAGGGTTGTGAACAACTGCTGAAAAAACAAAGAAGACAACATTGTAGTCGAGACAAAACAACAGCACAGAACACAGCATTAGACAGGACAGTTGGTGCAATTGCAATTGTAATAACATTGTCACAAATGGGACTCGAACCCAGATATAAATGTAGCCATGGAACTAATGCGAATAGTTACAAGATTTGAAGCACAGGTTATGAAAGTAGGTGCCAATCAGCTGGAATGGTATATAATGTGAGGAGAGGATCCAACAGCTTACCTTCGTGCAAGATGACGGATTTGCGAGTTTGAAGTACACATAAAAAACAATACAAATATAACGAGACGTTTCGACCGAGGTCTTGTTCACTCGAGAGAAGAACTTCTTCTCTCGAGTGAACAAGACCTCGGTCGAAACGTCTCGTTATATTTGTATTGTTTTTTATGTGTACTTCAAACTCGCAAATCCGTCATCTTACTCGAAGGTAATCTGTTGGATCCTCTCCTCACATTATATACCAGATTTGAAGCACAATGTATATAACTGAAGATACGTCTTTTTAGCATTGATTTCTCTCAATTTAGCATCCGTTACTTTTTAATTAAGCATTTTGTAGGTTATTATTTTCTCCTTTTCATCAAAACTTAATGAGCCATATTCATACACTTCTAACAGAAAATTATTTGCAGATTTTTTAAATTAATTCCCTTGTAACTACGCCTATTTGAAGGTTAGAATGCTACCGTAACTAAACCTCATTAGGAATGGAAACTCATTTTTATTTTTAAATTAGCATCTTGCAACATCTGCAAACATATTTTTTAACTGATTTGGTACCCAAGAATGCTAGAAAAACGTATCTCTCAAATTATAACATTAGCACAACTGGGACTCGAACCCAGATAACTTAAGTAATGGCCTCCTCATGTGTGTGGATGGTGGTGTGCATGGGTTAAAAGAACTCGACGTTCATATCCTCATTTATAGAAAGAGGTGGACTGTAGTTAGAGATGTGCTTTTTTCATTAAGACTACAAATACTAATTAGAATAAATGTAAGAAAATTCAATTTATGGTCTATGTCAATTTTTAATAGATTGAGTATATCTGACCATTGTCATTTTTTCTAATACAATACCAAAAATGGAATTGATGCTAAAATAGGTTGTTCTTGATCATTTCCAGTAAAAGAAGAGCTAGCTAATTCTTTATAATCAATTACAATTCAAGTGTTATTAATTATTACAGATATTGATTTTAAACTTTCAATTTGGCAGAAATTTGATGCAAATTGCCAAGCAATTTCCATTCAAACAAAAAAATACTGTTACAAAACATGTAAATAAATGATTAATTTACAAACGTTACTTAATGCAAATTTAACGAAAGTAAATACAAGATTATCATATTTTATGACTAAAAAAGCACGTCTCTAGTTGCAGCGTACGCCCCAAATCTACTTTTAGGTATACTGAGGGATTACTCTGAATGCCCACCACGTATTTATTGCCGACATGGCACAATACGTGTCGAAACAAACATACTGGATGTAGAAGGTAGCGGGACGTGAGCACCATTCACATGACACGAGGACATTTCTCATCCATGACAAAGAAATGGTAAGTATAGTTTATGCATTTAGTTCAGTTTATTAAAAATGCTTCCAGAATTACAATCAGTTCATTTTACAACACGTAGGTCTACACTTAGTTATTTGCTAATTATTTCCAAATTATTTAAAATGGTAATTGTAAGTTATAACAAAGCACATTATAAATATAGGTAGTATAAATGTCCACCACTTGCTGAAACTGACGAGCTTAAACTGCTCCTACCGCTAAACGATAGGAAAAATGTTATTTAATAAAGAAACATCCCCTATCATGTTTAAGTTGAATTGTACATGTATCATTCAATTAACATTTTGATCCGTTTTGAAGTAAATACCCTTCAAAAATTTCGGGAGGAAAATTCGAGATTAATAAATATACTCTATTAAAGTGTCCGATTGGGATAGATTCCCTTGGTCAATATTAATGCAAATAAACCATATTATTGTACATACGTACAAACGTTTAAAAGCTATTAAGTACAAATGGCCGTGTCTGGTATTTAACTGCTCATACTTCCCTATAATATCCATAAAAGATGGGGCAAATGTTATTATTCTTGAATAAACAAACATCCCATCATGTTTTAGTTGAATTATACATGTATCATTCATTCCCAATTTTGATCAGTTTTGAGCTCAATACCCTTCATTAAATTTCGAGGGGAAAAATCGAGATTAATAAATACATATACTCTATTAAAGGTATTGCCTGATTGTGATGGAATCGAGAATTCAAAATTAATGCAAATTTACCGTTTTATTAGACGTACGTACACCTAAACGCTTATAATGCAATTAATTACAAATGGCTGTCTGGTATTAAACCGCCCATACTTCCCTTATATGTACCCATAAAAGATGGGGTTAAATTTATTACTCTTGAATAAACAAACATCCCCTATCATGTTTGAGTTGAATTATACATGTATCATTCATTTCAAATTTTGATCAGTTTTGAAGTCATAAAATTCCGAGGGGAAAAATCGAGATTTATAAATAAACAGTATGAAATGTATTGTCTGATTGTAATGGATTCGAGAATTCCAAATTAATGCAAATATACCATTTTATTAGATGTACGTACACCCAAACGCTTATAATGCAATTAATTACAAATGGCTGTCTGGTATTAAGCTGCTCATACTTCCCTTATATGTACCCATAAAAGATGGGGCAAATTTTATTACTTTTGAATAAACAAACAGCCCCTATCATGTTTGAGTTGAATTATACATGTATCATTATTCATTCATTCAAAATTTTGACCTGTTTTGAAGTTAATACCTTTCAAAAATTTGGGGGGGGGGGACGAGATTTATAAATATATTCTATTAAAGGTGTCTGATTGGGATGGATTCACGTAGTCAAAATTAATGCAAATATACGTTTTTATTGGACGTACTTACACCCAAACGCTTAAATGTAATTAATTACAAATAACCATGTCTGGTATTGAACTGCTCGTACTTCCTTAATACCCATAAAAGATGGGGCAAATTTTATTATCCTTTAATAAACGAACATCCCTACATGTTTTAGTTGAATAGGCAACACGCGTACGATTTTTTTGGTCAAACCAAACGCTTAGTTTAATAGTATCAGATACAAAACGTATATTAATGCAAGTCCTAAGTAAAAAAAAAAATTTTAAATAGGTTTAATGTGGTCACATGTATTGAAGTTTTAACTCGGGGATCTGAAACGCGTACAGGTGGCTGTGACGCAATGATTCAGTAAACGCCACGTAACAGACCAATTGCTGAGGCGGTGAGCGTTCACAGACACAAACTATGACGTCAAATCCACTCTTCATGGCGGCGGCTCGTTTTTCACGCCCTTTTATTTATCGTTATTAAACCAATTATTTTGAGGCATAGACTGATCCGTTTTTCAAAATTCAAAGACACAAACTTAATGAGAGACAAGGTATTTAAAAATCAATTAAAATTTTCATACGCGTGTCCCTATTATACATGTATCATTCATTCAAAATTTTGACCTGTTTTGAAGTTAATACTTTTCAAAAAAAATTTGTGGGGGGGGGGAGGGGAACGAGATTTATAAATATACTATATTAAAAGTACTGTCTGATTGAGATGGATTCAAGTAGTCAAAATTAATGCAAATGTATCATTTTATTGGATGTATGTACACCCAAACGCCTAAATGCAATTAATTTCAAATGGCTGTGTCTGGTATTAAACTGCTTGTACTTCCCTAATACCCATAAAAGATGGGTCAAATGTTATTATTCTTTATGAACAAACATCCCTTTATCATGTTTGAGTTGAATTATACATGTATCATTCATTCAAAATTTTGACCTGTTTTGAAGTTAATACCTTTCAAAAAGATTTTTTTGTGGGGGGGGGGGGGGAGGGGGAGAATGAGATTTATAAATTTACTATATTAAAGGTACTGTCTGATTGGGATAGATTCAAGTAGTCAAAATTAATGCAAATATATCATTTTATTGGATGTATGTACACCCAAACGCTTAAATGCAATTAATTACAAATGGCTGTGCCTGGTATTAAACTGCTCGTACTGCTTTAATATAGTTACGGGAATAAGCTCAATATATTAGTCGGATCGTGCACTTTGTGATAAAAGCACCAAACTTTCCTCCAAGAAAGATACTGTACTAAGGATCTATTCTGAGGGCGGTGCCAGGAGCTTAAGTACCTAACTTAACTTTAAGTTCAAGTTTAAGTTTCACTTTGTAGATGTTCGGAACCAAATTATTTGGGGCTACAATATTAATTTTAGAAACATATTTATCTAAAAGAATGTGTACTAATGTATGTTTATTAGTATTAAATGTTTCAGCTTCATATGTGTAACGGTTATCTATTTAAACTTATTTATGTAGAAAACTTGCAGCACCTTCGCCCATATAAACCGTCATAACATAGCAACCGTTATAAAGTTGAAGATATGAACTCAAATCTATGAAGCCTTTGTCATGAAGTGTGCGTTGATTTATTTTTTGTACGGTGTCACTTACCCGAAGTCGATCCGACAAATACTTTTAAAGGAGACGCAACATTACGAGTGGGGTATTTTCAGAGACTTGTTGCCCGAACGCGCTAAGCTAAATGCTTTGTAACCACTTTCTCGTTGCTCGATACGCCCCGTAATTCGCCATCGGTCCGGTTTGCTCTACGACGAACAGTTGCAGAATAAAAAAAAAACCGAACCTAACCTAACCTAACCTAACCTAAACTAACCCAACCCAACCGGCTACATATCTAGCGAGCGAAAATTTAAGTGAGCTAATGTTCTAGTAAGCGAAAACGCACCCGATCATTCGCTCACTAGAGTTTTCGCGCACTAGAGCATTCGCGCAGTAGAGCATTCGCTCACTAAACCATTAGCGGACTAGAGTTTTCGCGCACTAAAGAATTCGTGGACTAGACCATTCGCGCACTAGACCATTCGCTTACTAGACTTTTCGCGCAGTAGAGCATTCGTGCGATTAAATCTTCGCTCATTAGAATTTTCGCGCAGTAGAGCATTCGCTCACTAGACTATTCGCTCAGAAGAGTTTTCACGCACTAGAGAATTCTCAGACTAGAGCATTCGCGCACTAGACCATTCGCTCCCAAGACTATTCGCGCAGTAGAACATTCGAGCGCTTAACTATTCGCTCAGTAGAGTTTTCGCGCAATAGAGCATTCGCTCACTAGACCATTCGCTGGCTAGAGTGTTCGCGCACAAATCAATTCGCATTCGCGCACTAGACCATTCGCTTACTAGACAATTCGCGCAGTAGAACATACGCGCACTTAACTATTCGCTCAGTTCTAGACCATTCGCGGACTGGAGTTTTCGTACAGTAGAGTATTCGCGAAGTACATAATTTGCTCACTAGAGCATTCGCTTTGTATACCACTCGCGCAGTGGGGCATTCGCGCACTTAACTTTTCGCTCAGTATAGCTTTCGCGCAGTAGAGCATTCGCGCACTAGATTATTCGCGCAGCAGTGTTTTCGCGATACAGAACATTCGCTCACCAGAGCATTCGCGCACTATAGTTTTCGCGCATTAGAGCATTCGCGCACTAGAATATTTGTGCACTTAATTATTCGTTCAGTAGATTTTTCGCGCAGTGGAGCATTTGCGCCTTAGACCATTCGCGAACTAGTTGTTTCGCGCAGTACAACATTCGCTGACTAGATCATTCGCGCACTGGTGTTTTCGCGCACTGGAACATTCGCGCACTAGACCATTCGCTTACTTAATTTTTCGCTCAGTAGATTTTTCGTGCAGTACAGTATTCGCTCACTAGACCATTCGCGGACTAGAGTTTTCGCTCAGTGGAATATTCTCGCTGCCTGGATCATTCGCGCATTAGGGCTTTCGTGCATATGAGCATTCGCGCAGTAGAACATTCGCTAACTTAAAATTTCGCTCACTAGATATGTTCCCACCCAACCCAACCCAAACTGTCTATTCCTATATATATCTTTACTATCCCTAACCACATGTAGGCCCTACAGTCGCAGTACCCAAGCAAGTTACTCCCGCATGTTCCTCCCGCAAGCTTTCCCGCAAGTTACTCCCGCAAGCTTTTCTGCAAGTTATTCCCGCCAGTTTTTCCGCAAGTACCTCCCGTAAGTTACTCCCGTAAGTTTTCCCGCTAGTTACTCCCGCTAGTTACTCCCGCAAGTTACTCCCGCTAGTTACGGCCGCTAGTTCCTCCCGCATGTTACTTCCGCATGTTGCCCCCGCAAGCTTTCCCGCAAGTTACTCCCGCAAGCTTTCCTGCAAGTTATTCCCGCCAATTTCCCGCAAGTACCTCCCGCAAGTTACTCCCGCAAGTTTTCCCGCTAGTTACTCCCGCACGTTACTCCCGCAAGTTACTCCCGCTAGTTACGGCCGCTAGTTACGGCCGCTAGTTACGCCCGCTTGTTACGCCCGCTAGTTCCTCCCGCATGTTGCCCCCGCAAGCTTTCCCGCAAGTTATTCCCGCAAGCTTTCCCGCAAGTTATTCCCGCCAGTTTTCCCGCAAGTTCTTCCACACTCAAGTCACTCCCGCAAGTTATTTAACCTAACTAAACCTAACCTGATGTAACCTAACCAAATGTTATAAAAATGTTGAACAAAATAATATAAGGGTTTATGTACGCGAAGGTCATTCAAGTTTCCTACATATATAAGTTTAAATATATAACTGTTAAACATATGAAGCTGAAACATGTAATACTAAATCAAACATACATCAGTAGTCAGATTCTTTCAGATAAATATGTTTCAAAAATTAATATTGTAGCCCCAAGAAATTGACGAGTGGTGATTTACCCGCTCCCTGACGTCACGAAGGAACGTGGCGCCCACAGTTGGGACAAATCCGCTAACTGTTACGCTTTCACGCGCTTAATGTACGACACTTATCTCGTTCTAGCTGTTATAAAATTCACTTTTCAGGTATAACCTATAGGAAAGCGTAATTAGTTCACATACCAGTGGTCAATATAAAGGTTATTTCAAAATTATAGACCCAGTAGTTAACTTGTTATAACAATTCGCGCATCAAGAGGATAAAATGAGCAACGCGATTTTTGTTTTTTCAACTTCAATTGGCGAAAAACTAATGATCGGATTTTGACGAGAGTTTCTTTAGCATGTGTTCCAATAATGTGAGACAATAAGCAATGACACTTTCTAGATAGAAATTGCTCAGAACGAAAATTCATAGCATGCAATAATATGCAGGGTGTAGCGGTTGGGCCTCAAAAGTAGCGGGTTTGACCGTGAAACTAAGCGCCTTGCATATTAGTGCATGCTATGAATTTTCGTTCTGGGCATTTTCTATCTAGAAAGTTTATTTGCTTATTCTCTCACATTATTGGTACGTATTCTTAAGAAACTCTCCTCCAAATCCGATCATTAGTTTTTTGCCAGTTGAAGTTGAAAAAACAAAACACACCTTGCTCATTTTATCCTCTTCAGTGCTTGAATTGTTATAACAAGTTAACTACTTCGTCTATAATTTTGAAATAACCTTTATATTATTCACTGGTATGTGAACTAAATATATTTTCCAGGTTATATCTTAAAAATGTATATTATACCAGCTAGAACGAAATAAGTGTGGATGTGTTTTGCGTGGATCCGTCCGGACAGTAGGGACTTTTCCCAACTGCTAGTCACGTGACACAGTACTCGGCGCAAGCTCCGCCTATCACCACTCGTCAATTACTTTCTGGATGTTTGCAAAGTGAAACTTAAACTTGAACTTCAAGGTAATTCAGGTACTTAAGCTCGTGGCTCCGCCCTCAGAAATGATCCTTCATATAGTATCTTCCTCTGAGGAAAGTTTGGTGCTTTTATCACAAAGTCCACGATCATTGTGCTTAAGCCAGTCACTAATACCCATAAAAGATGGGTCAAATGTTATTATTCTTTAATAAACAAACATCTCCTATCATGTGTGCGTTGAATTATACATGTATCATTTTTCTACCATTTTTATCAGCTTTGAAGTCAATACCCTTCATAAAATTTCGAGGGATTGGAGATTTATACAGTATACTATATTAAAGGTATTGTCTGATTGGGATAGATTTACGTAGTCAAAATTAATGCAAATATACCATTTTCTTAGGCCTACGTACACCAAAACGCATAAATGCAATTAATTACAAATGACTGTGTGTGTACAAATGACAAATGACATGTAAGTATTGGAGTTAGAACGCAATGGAACTATTAATCTAATTTTCTCATAAATGTGAGCTAGAACGATATGGTTCTAGGGTGACGCTATTTATACATGACACTGTTAAACTGAAATTAGTATATAAATTATAAAGGTTTAGCTTAATTTTTTTTTTAAATAGATCAATTAAAATTAAATAAATTTGTATTTACACTTCACCAACTCAAGACACAATAACAGCTGATTTTCAGTGGGAGACATGTATTCATTTCGTAATAATAATGCATGCCATAGCCATGGGGGGATTCAGTTTGCAATAAGATTTCCACCGCCCCCTGCTATGGAGTGCTAGGGGCTTGGTCACAGATGGTCACAGAGTATCATGGTTTAGACAAGGTCAACTTGATCTCTGCCTAGCGGATGCTCGTCGAATTCGCAAGTTAGGTCGTCGCAAGGGAACCAAAATCGCCATTTTGGGTCCCACTAAAATAACTCATAACAATTAAATATACCTTGTAGATTATGTAATACAATACTTAAAACACGTAAAAGATGCATTTCGATAGAATATAAATAATGATTGAAGGTCCCAAAATATGACTATTTTTTCCTTTTGGAAGTTAATTTTATTTGACAGTTCACTTCATTTGTTTTCTTTCACATTTCTCCCATTTGAATAACATGTGATGTTTAATATAGTGGAACGGACTGCGACGACCTAACTTGGGAGTTCGACCAGCCTCCGCTAGGCGGAGATCAAGTTGACCTTGGGTTTAGATTGAGCAATCCAACTCACCGAGAGTAATGCGAGACTCGGATGTGTTGATGATGCTGGTGTCGCGGGATGCTTCGAGGTAAGCTGGCCGTAGAGGTTCTTCCGTCCTGAAGCCGATGGGGCAAGGCCGTGTGTCAAACTGATAGTCTGGAAACAAGAACATTCTCGTTAGTTCTAGCCACAGTCAAAAGAACTTCCTACCTACGACCAGTTAAGAGAGTTCCAAAATAGGGAGGAGAGGGGGGTTTTTGGTGGGACCTTATCGCAAAAAAAGCATAAACGGCAAGTTCTTTATTCTTTATGTGGTTGCTTTTTTCATGGACTAGTGGAAGCTGATATTTTTTAATATTTCCTCTGTATCACTGCCAACTTGGCAAGTTTTCCCTGGACAAAATCCTTTGCTCTACTTCGAAAATGCTACAATTTGAACTATTTACACCCCGTGAAAGGGGCTAAACATGTGGTATGCAACTCAAGAGGGAGAGATAGTTAAGGGAAGTGATTTTAAATGTCACTAAACTTAATTGCTACTTTGATTGCAAGTGTAGGCTAGTATTACTTAGTGTTAAACAATGTATCTACTTAACTATACTATAGTTTATATGAAGAAGGCAATATCTTTTATATCTGCGATCAGTATGTGTGGGAGAGAGTGCTGCCTCCCATGGGTAAAGTCTGACACAGTCATTAACCACTTGACTGTCATGCCCCGAATGATCACTTTCAATGCCCCTATTTTATTTTAAATAATTTAGAATGTACTGTAGTTCTTATTTCTTGTTTGAACCTTGTGTTGCTACCTAAACAGTTAAGTTTGCTAAATTGACATCAAGTTATATTTTTTATCCGATATGTTGCTCTTATTATTTCTTTTGACACGTTTCAAGAATATTTGCCACTTCTTCTCAATGCAAGCTGAAATAAGGAGAGCTTGATGCACGGCAAGTTGACTGTCAAGTGGTTAACTTTACGGACACTTTAGGAGTAAAAGTAATTAACTCACCTCATCATTCTTATCCTGGTACTCTCGTAGCGACGCTCGATGAAAGCTCTCGAGGTAAGCTGGATGTCATAGACAGCGATCGAGTAAAGATCCCACACGTTCCTTCTCGCAGCCAGATATATCTGTCGAGTAACATTCTGTCAGTGTACAGTCCATCTGGAAACGAAGATACAATATCAGTCATATTCATAAATGAATTAAACGCTGCCTGTTCTAGATTTGTTTCTAAATGTTTTAATTAATAGGTTATGTGAATACATGTACACAAAAGTTTTGGTGACATTAGGACTAACATGTGATTTGAACCTAAGACACAAAATCTCCCCCCTTGCTGCATTAATGGTTAAAAATATTAAGTTACTATTAAATATTTCCCCACAAAGTAACTATACTAACTACTAAGACTCACTTTTATTTTTATCAGAGCTAGGCAGTATCGAATGTACATGTATTTGAAATATATTTATAATTAGGTATTTAATTTGTATCAGAAAAACTTTAATAAATTTATGTTCTGTTTTTCAAATGTACGGCTATTTTTATGTTTACACAAAATGTTGCTAATAGTGCGCCTATGCTTAATCAGTCATTAAGTTAACCGACACTAACGAGTAAGAGTAGTTAACTCACCTCATCATTCTTATCCTGGTACTCTCGTAGCGACGCTCGATGAAAGCTCTCGAGGTAAGCTGGATGTCCCAGATGAAGATCGACTGGAGTCCAGACGTCCATTCTCGCAGTCAGGTGTATCCGTGTTGTGTAGCCTTCCGTCAGCATTCAGTCCACCGCATCTGGAAATAGAAAATATTCAACATTAGTCATACTATTAATAAAGTAACTAAACGCAGCCTGTACACAAATTGATTGTGTTATTTAGTTTGTAATATGTAAATAGAAAAGTTTTGGTCACTAACTGAAGCACAGTATAAATGTTCTGTAATTGAGCAAAATATTCTAAACTGGACAAAGAAATAAAATAAAAACGCAAAACCTATTTGATGTGGTTTCTTAATTTGTAGAAATATGTATTGCTTTAATGGTACCTTCCTTCCTTCCTCCATACTTGGGAAAGTTAATTTAAAAAATAACTTGGTAATTTCACTTATTTGTTTCATTTATCCATCATATAAGATAAAAAAAATTACAAAAATCTTTCACTCTTGGGGGATGCGAACCTACGTCACACAATCTCCAACCTTTTTTTGTGAATGGTTAAGAGTTTAAGAGTAGGAGTACTTTACTCACCTCATCATTCTCATCCTGGTACTCTCATAGCGACGCTCGATGAAAGCTCTCGAGGTAAGCTGGATGTCCCAGCTGAAGATCCTGTGAAGAGTCGAGACGCCTTTCTTGCAGCCAGGTATATCCGTGTTGTGTAGCCTTCCGTCAGCATTCAGTCCACCGCATCTGGAAATGGAAAATATTCAACATAAGTTATATTTATAAATGAACTTAGTCCCTATAACTATGTATAAATGTTCTGTAATAATATAAGAACTCTACTGGACATAGACAGAAAAAATACAAATGTAATACCTAATTTGATTTGGTTTAATTTGATGTGGTGGGGAAGTTCATTAAAAAAATAAATGAAATTTGTATTTCATATCTTAAAAGAAGAATTACATAAATCTATACTTTAAGAATTCAAAACTAAATCTCATATTTCATCCCCTTGCCATGTTAAATGATTAATTGTTCATTTACAATTTAATTATTTCCCCACCAAATTACAACTAATACTAGATTGTAACGCCCAATTGCATTTAGGAATGTAGTCAACTCACCGAAACAGCTGCACGTAGGTACTGTGTAACGTTCAGTGAGGTCCTTGAAGATCTCGGGGACGAAGATCTCGTTGCGAGAAGACCCCCATGGCCCATCACGCATTGGTTGCGCGGTCGTGGAACTTCCATCTATATTGAAGCAAAAAGAGTAAACTTTAGATTTGGTATCAAACTAATCCTTGCTGCATGAATTAAATAAATTTTAAAAAAAATCACATTCTACCCACTCAGTAACGAAACTGATTTTCAGTGGGGTAAATTATACTTTACTCTGTATAATTATAAAGACCTTGTTTACTTTGCCAAAATAAACAAGTTTTGTTAACAGTAAATAACAAGTGTGATGCCAGCCACCCTAAGAGAAACTCTGCTAATTTCTAAGGAATGAGTAGATCGGTTTAAATGTTGTTCTGTCATTATTTCATTGGTAGATTAACTTTATTTTGACATGTACTCATTTAAATTTGCGGTCATCTTAGTTTAGAGTAAATTTACGGTATTATGTAGCCTAGGTATTTCAATTTCAGTAGTTATAGTTGACTCACCGGAGGATCCTGATGCTGGTACAGTGCGACGCTCCAGGAAGCTCTCGAGGTCAGCTGGCTGTCGGCGACCCAGCCAGAGTTGTCGGCTAATAGAGCGGACCCCCGTTCTCACAGGCGACCGACGGACCCTGGGTTTGGGGACTGTCCAAAAGAGCAACGCACCATCAAGTCTGGAAACAAAGAACATACATCAGTCATGTTTATTAAGAAAACGAACCGTGCCATAAAAAGTGAAGATATTCTAAAAAAACAATCGATGCATATAAAATTTAAATTTGCCAATAAACGTTAGAACTTCGGAAATGTTGTACGGGTAGGAGACCAACCTAAAAGGTTGACGTTTTCAATGCTACCGCAGGCTCAACCGAAATTCCTAGATCCAGAACATGCCACGAACAATATTTCGACATGAGAATAGAAAATAGTTGCTAAAATCATTTTCGCGGATTTTGACAAATAATTAGCTTACGAAATTTCGCATGCATAGTTGCTAAATTAATCTCACGGAAACAAGAATGAGCTCACTATTCTTTGTGTAGCTCTGTGCTACATTCAACGCGTAGATTGTACAACGATTAGGGCGTGGCACGAAAAAACGGTACATCATTTCTAAAACCATGTGGTGCAAATTTTGCGTTTAAAACCAATATATTATTTAAATAGCGGACTGAAGAGCGACGATATTAGTTCACAAATAGCAATTCAACAACGAAAGATAAAGAGTCAAATGGAGACGGAACAAAGAAAAGCTCACTCAAATAAATTATATCAGCCGACAAAATGTTTTCTAAAACCGCGGTGCATTGTAAATAATAATAATAATAATAATAATTACATGAATAATAATATATTATATAAATTAATAACTTTGTTAATGAAAACCAATAATGTTGAATTTTGAGCAATACTACACAGAAATGGCGGACAATGAAACACAATGGGAGATATCAAAGCGAACAGCTAGCAGTAAGTAACGCCGAGGCTTACCTGGATGTGTTGACTCCACGAATCTTGGACAGCAAATGAGCCGTACGGCAAGAGCGCACCCCAATAAATAGCTTCGGTTCGTTACGTCATCAACAGCCGACTGTATCGCTAGGAGGACAACTCGAGAACTACTATTATCACGACGATCACGAGATAACAACAGCTGGATATTGATTATTTCATGTTAGTGGGGCGTATGTCCCATCTAATGCTACGAAGCTAATCGAGACGATGAGTGGAAGTGTGACCCATACAACAACCACATTGTTGCCACTTAAATATTATTATTAATATTTTTTTTTTGTTACATTCGCGGGTAAACCAGTGCGAACGTGTGTACGGACACAAATCTTAATTATTTATTTATTTATTTACACGTTTACCTCAATTTAACTCCACTTACACAAGTAATTAATTAATGACATCGCTCAATGTTATTATTATTTTCTCCAACCAAACTGTATAATTATGATACAATTATATGTGTACGTACGGTCGTGGCCGATTGGTTGTACCAATCCTAGCTGAGCGTTCTATGGTGGAATACTACGAAAACCACGACCACCATATAAGGACTGTTTTTATATTCAATAATATTGCAGTCGTGCCATTCGAGACGATGGATAATATGATTGATTTGATTGATTATTTGGTGTTTAACGACGTACTCGAAAACAATGGTCAGATGAAGTCGGGGGCTGATTGGGGGAAAGGGCAAAGTAGGACGTAAAGGGAAGGAATGGGGAAAGGGGAAAGGGAAGGACGTGGACTGTCTTTCGTCTGGCTTCTCCACCTCGACCTGTCCGGCAAGGGTGGCCCTACTAGAAACATACGCTCAACCAGGGCCGGTTTTAGGCGTAAGCGGCTGCTTATAATTTTTAATTTTTAACTAAATCATTTGTTAACTGTTCTTCTTGTATTTTATCTATTATGTATTATTGTATGTACTTTTGTATGTATTGTATATTTTGACGAGACCCAAATTAATGTACATTGATAACACAGTTCTTAATTTATAGTGTTTTTATTGTTATACAACGTATAATTAATTAATCTATAGAGGCTAATTGACTTGTAGTAATGTAGTTTGTACGTTAACAATCGGCAGCAGAAAACATTTGCACCTATACAAAATTACTGTTTGTGAACGAGATGTGTTTGATTTTTTTTTTTACAATTTTAACCTATTATGCATATAACTTCTAAATACAGCTCAGCTCATACCATTTGAGGGGGGGGGGGGGGGGGCGGCGAAGTTGATCTCGCTTACGTATGAGAAATCACTAGAACCAGCCTTGCACGCAAACATGCCCACCACGATAAGGTAACAGTCCCTGGGCAGGTGAATCATGCGGACGATATTGACAATGAGAATAAAAGCAAAGTACCAAGTTTCAAGCCGTATATGGTGATGCAAACCAACGCCCTATTGTTGTGTACAGTGAACGTCTCGAACCTTCCCCGAAGCCAATCTAGGGACATTATTACATAACGACTAAAATACACCATATTCATGAGAGTACTTTGAGACTGGTAACAATATATAAGAGTTAGTAAAGATACTATAACTGCGTTCAAATGTGAGCGAATAGATTCTAGAAACTCTTATTCTGACGAGAAATCAATGAAATCCGCTGATGTTTTGAATCTTTATGTCAGACTATAATATGTAACACGATTTCAGACCAAACTAGCCCCCCCCCCCCCCACCCCCTTGTAACAGTCACAAAACGTGTACCCCTCCCCCCGTTAGTAATGTCACACATATAAAAAACTAACCCCTTCCCACGCCCCCAAAAAGTGTTATGAAAAGCATATGGAACAATAATTGAAAAATTACTATATTATCTTCTGAACTAGTTAGTAGATAAAATGCTAAGCCGTCCATACAACGAAGCATTCAATAAATTCAAAGTTGTTCTGAATCGGCCTTGTTGATTCTGGCATTTGTCCGCAGGTGTTCGCACTTTCCAATCACTGATTCATATGTTTCGTATTTGAAATATCGATCTTTGATTGGTTATCGCTCACTCGTCGATGGTGTTCGAAGCCTACAGGGTTGTTCAGGGCCGGTATTTCAATGTCCAGTTAAAATCTACTTTTCAGTTAAATTGTTTTCACCATGACAACGGCCAATAGAAATACACCAAACTTGGCTTACCTGACAGTTAAATTTACTTGACACTTTAACTGGACATTGAAATACCGGCCCTTATGTCCGGTATTTCAATGTCCAGTTAAAATCTACTTATCAGTTAAATTGTTTTCACCATGACAACAGCCAATAGAGATACACCAAACTTGGCTTACCTGACAGTTAAATTTACTCAACACTTTAACTGGACATTGAAATACCGGCCCTAAGTCACTTTAAATTAAAGTCCCCCACTGCAAATCAGTTTAATTACTGAGTGGGTAGACTCTAAATGTGAATTTATTTATTTATTTGTATTTATAATTATACGTTATATACGTTATTATATACGTTATACGTTATTATATCCAATTTCGCCTGAAATTGTTAATTCTGTTGTTGGATAAATAAATAAATAATAATAATAATAATAATAATAATAATAATAATAATAATAATAATAATAATAATAATAATAAGACATACTGGACTGCGGAAATGTGGATGCACATAAACATTGCCCCCCCCCCCTAAGTTATGAGGTAATTGAAGGACAGCCCCACTGCAGCTTTTACCAGAACATTCTACAATCTACAATAAACAATTCATGACTTCTAGATGAGATGTGGGATGTTTCATACAGAGAATAATAAAACATAAAAATATGTATACACAGGTAATTGTTTGAAAAGCATAAGCATAAAAAATGTTAATTTTTGTGCAAATTTGTATATTTAGAATTTTTTGGAAATGCATTGAGGTCGTACCGGACGATTTGTTTAGCGCATTCGTCTCCAAATTACATGGGAACATATGTTTTGTATTGTTGATGTGTAGTTTCTGTATGGAATAAGTTATTTCTTGTCTATGGATTGTTAAATAACTGAGTATATGTACTAGTGGATATGGACTACACAGTCAGCAATACAAACAAATAAGACTATACGTGAAAGTGAAAATAAAAATCAAATAAAATCAAATCAAATCAAATAATACAATGACATTTTCTCATTCAATTTGCAGTCGAATACGCTAAACAAATCGTCCGATACGATACGCCCTAAATACATTTTCAAAAAATCCCAAAAGTACAAATTTATACTAGGAATAACATGTTTGTGGTTCTAAATACTCAACCAAGTTACCTGTGTGCATTGATTCCCGTCAACTATCCATGATGACGCTATCTGTGTCGGTGAAAGGTCGAGCGAGCACAACTACGCGATGCAATGACATTGCCAGTAGATACCAAGAAATAACCCACATGTCGTGTAAGACTACAATAATATATCAAAACACAATAAATGTTCCTCTTTGGTAAATCAGTTTTATTACACAATACAGTAAAATAGCAAGTTGTGGTATGGGGGGGGGGGGGGGGGCTAAATCGCCCCCTCCGTCTTTTGTGTTATGGCACCCCATTTTTATTATGGCTTTTCATTATCATTTGTAAGCATATAGTTCTATATATTGTCCTCCTTCGTAAATCAGTTTTTTAACTGAAAAGGATGGACATTTAATGAATGAATGAATGAATGAATGAATGAATGAATGAATTAATTAATTAATCAATCAGTCAATCCCTCAGTCAGTTAGTCCGACAGTCAGTCAGTCAGTCAGTCAGTCAGTCAGTCAGTCAGTCAGTCAGTCAGTCAGTCAGTCAGTCAGTCAGTCAGTCAGTCAGTCAGTCAGTCAGTCAATGAATGAATGAATCAATCAATCAATCAATGAATCAATCAATCATTGATTTTTTTTGCTTTTGCTAACAGCTGGGTATTGATTATTTTATCTTAGTGGAGCGTATATCCCGTCTAATGCTACGAAGCTAATCGAGACGATGACTGGGTGTGTGATCCATGCAACAACCACATTGTTGTCACTTACGTTTTATTATTATTATTTGTATGTGTGTATGTTTGTTACATTCGCGAGTAAACCCGTGTGAATATGTGTGCGGACACGAATCTTAATTATTGATTTACACGTTTTCCTTAATTGAACTCCACTTATACAACTAATTAATTAATAACATTGTTCAATGTTCATATTATTTCCCCGAAACCAAACTGTATAAGTATGACATAATTATGTATACGGTCGTGGCCGATTGGTTGTACCAATCCTAGCTGAGCATTCTCTCTTAATTCGTATGGTGGAAAACTACGAAAACCACTATTAGGACAATTTGTATGTTCAATAATATTGCAGTCGTGCCATTCGAGACGAAGAATAATATGATTGATTTGATTATTTGATGTTTAATGACGTACTCGACAACTATGGTCAGATGAAGTCGGGGGGTGGTTGGGGGAAAGGGACAAGTACGACGTAAAGGGGAGGAATAGGGAAAGTGGAGGACGTGAACTGGATACGCCTGGCTTCTCCACCTCGACCTGTTGCTAGGGGGGGCCAGAAGCATACGCTCCCGCTCTCGGGATCAACCAAGCACGCAAACATGTCCACCACGATAAGGTAACAGTCCCTGGGCAGGTGAATCATGCGGACGATATAATACACATGAGAATAAAAGCAAAGTACCAAGTTTCGAGCCATATATGGTGATGCAAACCAACGCCCTATTGTTGTGTACAGTGAACCTCTCGAACCTTCACCGAAGCCAATCTGGTGACATTATTACATAACGACTGAGATGCACCACATTAATGAGAGTACTAAGAGTGGTAACAATATATAAGTTATAAAAGATAATATAATTGTGTTCAGATGTGAGCGAATAGATTCTAGAAACACTTATTCTGGCGAGAAATCAATGTAATCCGCTATATTGAAGCATTGGTACTGTCTATAAATGATGTCACACGCTTTGATACCGAACTAGAACCCACCCCGCTCGTAACCATAGTCACACAACGTGTGTCTCCCCTCCCCCCCCCCCCCCCACCCCTCTTAGTAATGTTAGTTTTACACAATTACAAAAACTTCCCTAAAACCAGTTAGCAAAAGCATGAAATGGAGCAATAATAGAAATTCCAATATGTCTTCTAAAGTAGGTACTAAAAAAATGTCAGTATACCATTATTAATTAAATCATTAAAAATAGTTTTCGTTTTAAAGGAATCATACAAAGAACAACAAAACATTAAATAAATGCGCACATTTTAAAGCTTGGGAAGTTGTAACGTACGTTGAACAGCGGTGCAACACATTGTTTTCTTTGTAAAATATATCGTTTTTTCTAGCACGAATTTGTACTTTTTAAATATTTTGGAAATTTATTTAGGTCGTACCATACGATTTGTTTAGCATATACGTCTGCCAATGAAATGGGAACACGTCATAGTGTATCAAATTGTAATATTTTTGGTATTGTTGATGTGACGAATAAGGCTAATATTAAAATAACATCGTCTTTTTACTGCCTGTTTTAATCATTGTTTAATTATCTACAATGTGATGCATAACTTAAACATGTTTAATTTCATGTTTATCTACTGCACCGTGTTTTAAGTCAACGCGTATAGGTTTTCCAAACGTACAATAGGGAAGATAGGGGTATAGCGTAGAATATAGGTTAAAATAACTCAAAAAGAAGGCCCGTGACCCCGTGTTTTTTTTAGTTAAATGAAAAGCACACTTACAGTAGTGTATGTTGTGAATTATAGCCAAACATCATTAAATATTTATTGGTCAGCCCCGCCGTGACGTCACGACGTGTTGATGTGGTGGTTTTTTAATGTTATTTGTGTGTTTAGTCACGAATATCTCTAAAACGAGTTAAATAACATCGTCTTTTTAATGTGTGTTTTAATCATTATTTAATTATCTACAATGTGATACATAACTTAAATATGTTTAATTTCATGTTAATCTACTGCACCGTGTTTAAGGTCAACGCGTATAGTTTTCCAATCGTACAATAGGGAAGTTAGGGGAATAGCGTAGACTATAGGTCAAAATTCATCAAAACGAAGGCCCGTGACCCCCATTTTGTTTTTAATTTAATTGAAAAGCACACTTACAGTAATGTTTGTTGTGAATTTTAGCCAAATATCATTATATATTCATTGGTCAGCCTCGCCGTGACGTCACGACGTGTTGCCGTTGTGGTTTTGCAATGTTATTTGTGTGTTTAGTCACGAATATCTCTTAAACGAGTTTAACGTCTTTGACCACTCTATCTTACTTGGCATTAGTTTCTCTATTGACAGATATAAACAAAACTGCCAAAAACTCCACCTGGTTTGAGATAATTACGGTTATCCTTCCTTGGCGCAACATTTACTGCACTACGCAATTACCCGTATACTCTTGATTTGATAGAGAACGTGGGTATCGTAAAGTGACTTAAACACTTTATCATAATTTGCATTAGTTTTTCTATTGACAAATATAAACAAAACTGCCAAAAACTCAAGTTGGTTTGAGATAATCATGGTTATCCGTTCTTGGCGAAACATTTCCTACACAACGCAATTAGCCGTCTACTACTCTTGATTTGATAGAAGACTATGGTATGTTTAACCGCCTTGACCACTCTATCTTAATTGGCATTAGTCCCTCTATTGACAGATATAAACAAAACTGACGAAAACTCCACCTTGTTTGAGATATTTACGGTTATCCGTCCTTGGCGCAACATTTCTTATACTACGCAATTAGCCATCTACTACTCTTGATTTGATAGAAGACTATGGTATGTTTAACCGCCTTGACCACTCTATCTTAATTGGCATTAGTCCCTCTATTGACAGATATAAACAAAACTGACGAAATCTCCACCTTGTTTGAGATATTTACGGTTATCCGTCCTTGGCGCAACATTTCTTATACTACGCAATAGCCATCTACTACTCTTGATTTGATAGAAGACTATGGTATGTTTAACCGCCTTGACCACTCTATCTTAATTGGCATTAGTCCCTCTATTGACAGATATAAACAAAACTGACGAAAACTCCACCTTGTTTGAGATATTTACGGTTATCCGTCCTTGGCGCAACATTTCTTACACTACGTATTTACACGTGTCGTATACTCCTGATTTGATAGAAGCCGGTACCAGAGGTCCTCTCCTCCCTTCCTCGTTATCATTTATCAATAATCACTCATCAGGCTTACGAGAGAATTGTGCCCTACACACAGTTACTACACAGTTAGTACACGGTTTAGAGCCTTGGCACAACACTTCTTTCACTATGCAGTTAGTTATTTTTCCATACAACTTGCACACAATGCGCTAAACAAATCGCTCAATACGCCCTAAATACATTTCCAAACAATCAAAAAGTTCTCATTGATATACTTATTTATAACATCACATACATGTTAGGCTAATCTCCCTTTTCTGTCACATCTGATATTTGTATTTGTATCTGTATTGTATTGTATTATATTTTATGTATTGTGTCTGTGTGCCAGCGAGCCATCTATCATGTTTATTTCAATTTAAATCTAGTACATACTTTTATCATACCTTTAGTAATAAGACCATGACGATACCTATATTTGTACAATGTAACAATCAACAGGTTAATAAATTATCTTATCTTATCTTATCTTACCAGGAATAACATGTTTTGTTGTTATGACTATATTCTCAAACAATTATACCTGTGTGCGTTGGTTGTTTGCATTAAGTCCCGTCAACTGTCCGGGTTGACGCTGTGTGTGTTGTTGTCGGTGAAGGTCGATCACAACAACACCATCAAAATGACGTTGCCCATAGATCATCCAGAAACTTCTACAATAATATCTGAAAACAATAATTGCCCTCCTCTGTGTATGTATTTTTACCCCTGAACCCAAATACTTGTTACGCCACTGACTGAATAGGATATATAATACATTAAATACATAAATACAATGATTATGAATACGATGTTTACCTTCGGTTCTTGAAGATAGCTTTGGTGGCTAAGGTCTTACGTTCTGGGCTCTACTTCGGGAGGTTACGGGTTCGAATCTCATCGCCCACAACCCGGTTTTACTGTACTGAGCGTTCCTTGACAAGGGCTGAGTGACTCAGTGTTCTGTTGACAACGGTTCAGTGAGACTACGTGACCAAGCAACCGCTATGCATGACGACATGTTGCAATGTTGTGGAAAACAACGCATCGTTCTGACAAGGTCGAGGTGGCTTATCCTCGTAGTGACCTGCCTCCCTTTTGTCATTACTGTTTATGTGATTCCATGTATAACATTAAAACATAATGCTAAATAAAGATTTACTGTAAGTTACTACTACTTTATTCATCTCAAGTCGTCTTCATCAATTTTCCTACTTTCACACTTGTTCATACTTTATGACTTTCGTTGCGATCTAAACGCCCCCCCCCCCCCTCCCCCACTTCTCATATGGTTTTCATCATCTTTCCTCTTCCTACTATCTCATTATTCTTCTACATTACTTGCCGGGCCTACTTGTGATCCAAACGCCCACCCCTCCTTACTTATTCTCTTAGTCTCTTATTCTCATATTCTCTTAGTACGACCCCGGCGATCTGCAATAGACCTGATTCGGCCGACGTCATATGACCTAGGTGTTGAGTTCGTCGTAAAACATCATATTTGGGGTTTCACGTCCCATATTTTTGCAACGAGGCTAATCGAGCCGATGAGTGGGTGATTATGAGAATGAAAAAAACGCCACATGACATCCATGCCGAAGCCAGGATTCGAACCTGGAACGTCGAACGCAAATGATGAAACGTCCAACGTGAATATCAGTTCTTGTGACAGAATGCAGACAGGTCCACGCCACGTAACCTGTTGGGTGTGTTCCCCACGTTGGTCCGCCAGAAGTAAATACAAGTAACCTTGACTACCACTATCACGAGACAACAACGAAGTATTGATTATTTGAAGTCAACGTCCCACCTTATGCAACGAAGCTAATCGAGACGATGCACGCAGCCTACAAAGTTTTCATGGATGGTTTAGGGAAATATATTTTGAACTTTACCTACTTTATGCAGAACGGTCTCCTAGTTAGGGAACCCTCTGGTTGCTATGGAATAGTTTCACACGTGACGTAGCACTTTCAAAATAGATAATTTTCAAAATTGATCTAAGAACCTTAGACGGAGTTAGTTACGGCCTTCTAAATCATCAATGACAACAATGCACAACAATTACAAATGCATCTTGACATAACATTTTAAAACTAGTTGTTATTGTTGTACATTGTTGTCACTGACAATAAGAAGACCATAATTAACTCCGTATAAGAGTCGGTTTCACTAGACTTTAATCTGGCGATTTTCTGTTAATAGGAGTTCAAAAATGGCGCCCGGTAGAAGCCACCATGCATTTTGTATGTAATGTTTGTTGAAACCGTTGAACAAGAATGATGAAGTATGGTGAGTGTTGTGTTGATTCACAATCAGGGCCACCACGACAAGCAATGAGGTGTTGGTAGATAGGAATAGAATTAAGATCGATGCGTGTATTTTTAGTAAAAAATACTGTCTTTATTGAAAGCTAACGGTCATTTTCCAATTTTCATTTTTCGAAAGGGGGGAGGATTGTCCCCCCCTCCCCCCACCCCTCTTGGATACGCCACTGCTTGGATATGTTATGTATAATTATTTATTATGTTCGAAATGTGAGATAGTTCAAGCAGTCAGGCTCTCGACTCGAATTCTTTTGTAACAGTAAAAGTTTCTTTGCTAATGTTTACACTCGTAAGTCTCGTTATTTTCCTTATAGAAAGACAAATTAAAAACCATTATTTCTATAATTTCAAGCGATTTAACTGTTTCAAAAATATACATATTATTCACAAGAAGTGTTCTTTAAGTCTACTGAAGATGAAATATGTTTGTGTAGATAATCACGATTAAGGTGAGATAACGCACCGCTCGCTGATCGTGACCATTGAGTTTGAAGTTAGTCAAACCCAACCATTTAAAACCATGGGGCCCTCAAATATTTGCTGTGAGCTCTTACTTGTTTGTGGTCCGTATTTCGACGCTCACCGAATACACAGAAGACACCAAAGAAATTCAAGACGCCTTGTTTATAAATTTCCTTTGATAAATATGAAAATACGTAAGTTTATAGTTGTCTGAAACGCCACCAGAGTTCGTACTTGCATTGCCCCCTCAGTAATCACTGCTCGCACTAGGTACACGATACCTCTTCGATTTCATATTGACCCTGATACAAATAGGAGGGCAACTTGTTACGCCCAGATAAAAACAAAATGGTGACGGTTGATGTATTCCAAATCACCAAAACAAATAACCCGAACACACCAAGAACAGTAGAGAAGCGTGTAATCACTAGTTTTGAAATTTAAAAAAAAAAGACAATTACTAATTAGTTTAATAGACCGCAGAAAACGTAACTACGCATTATGCAGAAGGAACAGCAATGCCATAGACATAACTAACGTAGGCTACTTCATACATTCAATCAAATAATAGTTTCAATACCAAAAATAAATAGTGAATAGTAAATTCTAGTTAATAAATCAATAGACTAAAAAAATAGTTCGCTAATTACTACAATAGATAACGATAATACCAATAAATTGATTGAACGGAATCACGCCATAATCTAATTCGAGGTCCCAGGTTCGACCCAGGCTACGGCAATGAGAGTTGACCTACAAAAACACTCTCTCTGCTACGAGTACAAGAAAATGTTAGCCACGTTGTTCCGGTGTTCTGACTATATTAAATCTCATGACAATCCCCTTTTCTGCTTCGGCAAGTCTGGAGGACAGCGGATACGCCCAAAACACTATTTTTTTTTGTAAAAGTATACAACAGCGCGTTATTTAAAAATACCCATTCATAGCAATCATAGTATACTGATATGATTTGAGGGTATTATTATTTATTTTTGCTAGGGCCTCTCGCCCCTAGACCCCCCACTATTTTAATCAAAAGTTGCTAAAAACAACACATTAGTATTGCAATAAAATTTACATCACAATTTCCACGTGTTTTCCGATTCCTTCGTTGGTTTCCTCATGTCTAGGTGTGTGATCCACATTTGATTTCTTTATTACATTTAGAATCGCCGGGAACCGTAACAAAAGTACCTCCACGATTACCTTTTCTTCTACCCCCCCCCCCCCTCCATTTATTAACTTGTGTTCCGCAAATGAATGGAAATAAATAAGTTACGTTATGCCTACTTCACAGCCGAGCAGTTAACTAAGGGTGCGAACGAACTAAGTGCAAATCAATAAAAGTGACACGACATAAAAGGTTAGAGCATTATTTCCTTTCATACACAGCCGCTCAACTCATGATTGGTCTGTCATGTCCGACAACCCTCAACCCTTGACCAATGGTCGCGCGGAACGCAACTAAATAATATAACAGGTGTGTTTTGAGAGCCACGCGCCAGATAATAACGATGTAAGTCTTGTTCTTTGATCCGTACGGTGAAACGTTGGGAATTACGTCACATGTCAGTAAGTTGCCCCCCCCCCCCCTCCCCTCGTCGCACCTGTGTGTACAATGAAGCACTTTACAAGGCGGTGGTTCGACACCTCTTGAGCGTGGCTCCGCGGCAACACGCCGCCGTCATAACGCTGCTATAATGACAGTACATCCCCGACCCAGCATTAAAATGTCAAGTACAAAATATATACAATTCTATAGTGTTACCAAAGGTGTTACTCACCGAGTCACCGCATCAAAATTCAATGTGCATTCAGAAAAATGTTCCAATTTAACGGTATAAAATAAAATACAACTCTAATGAATTTTGTAAGGATAAAGAAAACAAAATTGCCTACAACTCTTCATTAAAACAGAAGTAGGTTGTTTGCAGCTCACTATAGCTTTTACTAGCACTAACGTAACGTGTTATGGGCCGTTTACATAAATGACTAGTGATTAGTGACTAGCCCACTTGACTAAGCCACAGGTTTCTTTCATTGGCTATGAGTGAGAATACTGCGCTCTGATTGGCTGTGACTAAGGTTTGTCTTGACTTGACTAAGAAATTGAACATATTTCAATTCCTTAGTCAAGTCAAGACAAACCTTAGTCACAGCCAATCAGAGCGCAGTATTCTCACTCATAGCCAATGAAAGAAGCGTCGATAATCACTAGTCATTTATGTAAACGCCGCATTAGTTCTCCGCTCCGCCGCCGCCTCCGAGCAGCGCTGAGCGGGTGTGTTGCCGGTTGCCGGCTTGCAGGGGTTCCGCACGACTACAGACTAAAGAGAGTACATGCCCATAACCACAGACAACTGATTTGTAGGCAGACTAACAGCGTTTACGGGCCAAGTGCTGCGCGAAATTCAAATTGAAAATAGTACTGCAATGCAAACATAGTCCGCCAGTAACAAGGCGATTGTGCTGCTACCTGGGTGGCGATGTTACCACTGTTAGAACTACCCTCTTGGCAGCCTCGGCTCCTCCCTCACTCCGGCACGCGCCGTCGCGATGTTGCCAATAGTTTTGCTTGACACTTTCAAGGTCGCGCGTCGCGTCTTAGTATTTGTCGGCCACAGCAACCCTCGCTCAGCTCACTGTGCAGCCGAGACAAACTTGGCTCAACTCAAGGGCTGGGTGGGCTGGGCATTGACCTTCAAACAATATCACGAGAGAAGAGAGTGCTGGTTCATTCTGTCTCTCTCACACACACCAGCTATTTTGATAGCAACTAAGCAACCCGTATTTTCTGTTTATTGATGACGTACGTGTCTCTCTCTACATTAGATGCTATTAACGGATAATTAATACCTACATTACAGGATTCAATATTACCGTCAAACTTATTGAATTCAATGACAAAACAACATTAGAAGAATTTTTTACCAGACTGTTTTTGATTCGCTTTTGTTCTTAAATTCAATTAGATTACTTACCATGTAGCATTACATGTTTACAACAATACAGTACATGCTCTCGCATGTATCGTATTGGTAAATTATTTAATAGCTACGAGAGTGTTATAATTTGAAGTACTATTATTTCATCGCACCACGGCATCATTCCAGTTTTCTTAAATCTACAATAATTATATTACAACTGGGAATATGGAAAACGCAGACAAGACAACGGGCTACGGTATAAGTTCCATTGATGATGTTTACAACGAGTTGCGAGACTGTGACATGCGCCAAATGCTCGGCTTGTTAATGTTATTGAGTGTGTGTGTGTAGGGGGGGGGGGGGGGGGGGTGTGTTAAAACATTGATATTTGGCAGTGTGTGGTAAAAGGCGTTAGTGGTTATGAATGAGGGGGAGGGTCTTACTCTTTAATTATAATAGCGGGGTTTGCCGCCGCATTAGGAGCAAGGTCAAAGAGGTTATATAAAGTGCAATAATTGGTCTTATTTTTTTCATTTGGGGGGGGGGGGGGGGGGGGGGTGAAACCCCCCCGATCACCCCCTACGCCCCTGGCTGTAGTGGCCATTGTTCATTATTCCTTGCAATAACTTTCTGACAAAACCTACGACATTCCAAGTACGGTATACAACATTTCAAAACATGTGTTCAAAGAGAACAAATTGCTGTTATGGAAATAGTTGTAAACATTACGTGAACGTTGATATTATAATCGGCAGGCCCAGGTAATGCCTATTATTGTTGCTTTACGTCTCTATTATTGCAAGGACTGGGAAATATTGTGAAATGCCTCCCTGGGTACCCGTCGTTTTTAGAATCGCGTATTCTGATACCTGTGGGCCTATATTTTAAAATTTGTAGATAATTGAAGGGTGAAGTAGAATTGAAAAACTTATTTTCAAGTAGATTTTCATAATTTTCAAGCATCTTATAACGAAGTTAGATTATAGTTCAAACCGAGGCAGGCACGACTCAAGAACGAGCGCGATCTCTATTACTATTTAATTATCAAGCCCCTATCGGTGCGGTAGTTTAAGAATTACAATTGAGGCATGCAGACAGCCAAACGGGTACCCGAAGGCGTGGATAATTACGCGGATTTTTATCAACGGGTGGGTACCCGTTGACAGGCCTAATTATCGCTATCATTCTATTCGATATGGGGTGATATATGAAGATGAAGGATAATTCCAATAACCCATGGCTTATACGGGATTTGAACCCACGCCCCTTGGTGGCATATACGCTTAGGACTTGCGCCCCAACCGCCTGGCGGCGTGAGTCCTTGTAGTCAAGAGGCCCGCCCACTAAGTGGTACCAGTTCAATTCCCTGTCGGGGTTGGAGTTTGAAATTTACGGTTTTCAGTCAAATATGTTCCATCCAAGAAAGTGTTTCTATAATATTCAGTCACTTCATTATTTGTTACGCATTCATTACATTTGCATTTTTAACTTTAAAAGTTCATGCAGACACACGTGGCACTTTAATTCACTGTATCACTACCTGACAATAATAATCATTAATCACGATAGAACGCACACATTTACGAGACAAGGTGGGGTGATTTGTCGTGTTTGTAACAATGTTCGTAAACTACGTAAACATCAACAGTGACATTCCATAATGTCGCCTGACTTTGGAGCTGTTTGTTGGCTGTTTACGATACACTATAGTAGTAAATGACATGTAAAGGACCCTTTGAAATTTCGGCATTACGCTTTACGTTTGTATACCAATAGTTTATCGCGATAAAGCACATACAAGATTAAACACCAAAACAGTAGGCCTAAATAATTGACATAAATCAATACAATAATACAAGGAGACTGGTCCAAAAATAAGAAAACACATAAGAAGGCATGGTAATTTCAAAATACCCAAAACATACATGTAATACTAGTAATATTATTAATAATTCGCTCATAGCTGCGCCCCTCGTCCCAAGCCAGATACATTTAATTTATGAAGAATTGAGATTGGTCATAAGATAAGCAATCGGCACATGAGTAATTTGGGAACCCAGCCACATCGTGCCGAAAAATGGGAAACGAGCCGACCTGGTACCACATTCATTTGAATTCGTCTCTTGTGACATAACAATGATAAGGTGGCATGGAAACTCAGGTGTCAAATGGAAACTATATTCCATATGGTTTCATTAGGAGAGCTTTACCGTTCGAACTTTTATTTATAATTAATAATTATAATTACACACGAATTAATTATGATGTGATCTAAAGACATAGCAGTATGACATACACAAGTCACTAATTATACACTTGGCGTAGTTATCTATATGTTTATAAGTTTCCGATTATGAGGGGGTGGGAAGGTAGGGGGTTACATGAAGGCCAAACAAGAACTGTTGTTTAGACGATGATATATATCTCTGCGTGCGTGTTAACCCTCACTGTAATTTGTTAGTGCGCGTGCGTGTGTGCGTGAATGTGTGTGAGTGTGCATGAGTGTGTATGAATGTGTGCGAGTGTGCGTATCTGTGCGTGAGTGTGTGTGTGAGTGTACGTGAGTGTGCGTCAGCGAGCATGAGTGTGCATGAATGTGCGTGTGTGCATGAGTGCGTGTGTGTGTATGTACAAGTTGTTATTGTTTTTTTTTTTTTTTTTTTACATTTCTCATGTTACTTATAAGTTATAACACTAGTCTAGCATCTAGTGTGACTTGTTGCATTGTATTGTATTGTCAGCTGTTTATTATATTGTATTGTACTATAGTGGGTCACTGACCCGTTGTCAACAAAGAAACAATCAAATCAAATCAAAACACATGAATGCACATCTCACCGTAACACGTGTTGTATAATTGTTTTGTTATAAACACTCATAAAATATATTAACAAATAATAGCTATTTAAACCACTAGAATTTGTTGTGGTATTAATTACTATTGGTAGTCGTGCAGCATCCCTAATATATCTCCGGAAAAACGTGATTACGATTGCCGGTAAGTGAATAATTTGTAATAACACAACACAACTGGTCAATCAAAATGACATTCCAAACATACAATAACAAGTTCCACCACGCAAGGGGAACGCAACTATGCGTACATGGTGAATGACTCACCGCATGGGGTTGAACTCGCAAGTGGAGCGCGTTGAGCGTTGTCGCCGCATAGCAAAAAAAATAACATCGTTTCCGAGGCTTTCGTCGCGAATATTTGTCCCGATCAACCACCGGGTGTGTAATTCTGATGCCTGCATCTGGATCTGGTTGGCCCATTCTCACTAGCTGTGACTAATTTTCCATATAAAGCTTTGCTTGATTAATTAATTATGATGAATTAATTGATTAACAATTGAATGTGATAAATTGATTCATGTATGGTCATCAAGAATCTACGTCTCTGTGAAAAATTTCTGTGTGATTGGACATTAGGAAGTGGGTGAAATACCGATTCCCATATAAAACTTTGATTAATTAACTATGATGAATTAATGGATTAATTAGTGAATCTGTTAATTGATTCATCTATTGTCATAAAGAATAGGTGCGTGTGAAAATTTCCGCTCGATTGGACATTGAGGAGTGGGTGAAATATAGATTATAAGATTCCGTCCAGGCAGACAAACACATGAAGCTCATACAAGTTGTAATAATAAAAAAATGGAAATGAAACATTAAATATAACGTAACTTTTTTGTGACGATATCAAATATAATTTTAGACTCGAGCCCAAATCAGCTGCATAATCTGGACTCGTGTATCAGCTGTTGTAGACAATAATAATATTATAATTATTAGATATACTATAATCGCTGATATTAGCAAAACTGGATTGGCCTTAAAAATTGAATATTTATAATCACGCATTTAAATTCGATAATGTAAACTTTGCACGGCGTAATGAAAAATATTATCGGTGGTGTAGGTTTTTGTACTGAAATAACACGTTTTCCCAAAGATGTGTGGTGCATTGGGTACGAGTTGTCATCGTCTAAGAGGGTGTATTTATGGCGAGTGCTCGTGCAAGAAGATCGGAATGTGCACCTGCTGTCGCCTGAAAACAACCACGGCAACACTGTAGCCGGTTGGAAGTCGCGTCAGTAGTGCGCCCGAGCAGAAGAGGTCGGCTCACACCGGTGCAAACATTTCCCACTAGGAGGCAGTTAATTCGCTCTTAGGCGACGCTAGCGCGGCAATGCGGTCCATTGCAGTACTACAGCTCAGTACGAATAAAACCGCGAACGATATTTAACATGGGCGTTATCTATCTGCCTACAATCCCTTATCTGTGCCATAACCCTACACAGTAGGCCTACACAGGCCATCCCGTCCTGTCACGGGACAGGAAAATAACAAAACAATTGAAATTCTTTATGTTCAAAGCGTCAAGTACCGGCGAGTGATTGGAAGCGGCATTATTGAGTTCGATACAGTCTTGCCGAAAGTTGGACGTCAAGGATGGCATTTGTTTTTACAACTGTTTACTTGTGCTGTCAATGTTAGTTGTACTAGTTCAGAACCTTCTAATCCAACTCAGTCTCTGTCTATATCGCACATGAACATTTTATTAAAAATTAAAGACTGATTCTTACGTTTCGCATGTTGTCGTAAAGCTCATCTGCTTCCCAAGTTTCCTAGGGACGTGTGTTCGAATCAACCATAAATTACATCCTTTTTTGTAACTGCCGTTCATCTTTATATAACCCACTCATCGTCTCGAATAGACCTTTTTCAGAATGTATCTAGGACCCTTGGTTAGAGCAAATCACTGTCCTCTCGATCTTCAATGACAACAATACACAAGAGTGAAAAATAACTATCAAGTTCCCTTAGATAGAGCGTATCACCATTCTGGCAATAGACGATTTTCAGAATTGGTCTAGATAGCCATGATTACTTCTATCTAAGATTTCTTGACAGATCAATGACAACAATGATCAACATTATCACTAGTTTTCTATATTAAAGTGCATTGTTCACTGTTGTGCATTGTTGTCGTTGAAGATCTAGAAGGCCGTGATTGCTGTATCTCAGGGTGGTAAAGCAACAGCTTGTAGGCGATGTGATCGCGGCGGCGTCTTGCCGCGACGCCAGATCGTCGCGAGGAGGTGCTCGAACAGAGCTGACTGACAGTTGACAACCGAGGCGGCTAAACGACGTCTTATTTGTGAATAATAGATACAGTTCGCGGCCTCTGACCCTCCACTCTATGGAGGTTCCTCTAGGAGGGAGCATTCGTGTACCGGACTCCGGGGGGCTAACATGGGTACGTACTGGCCAGGCTTTAGTCTACGAGCTCATCATCATTATTGTTATTATTTGGAAGACTAGACAGCTAGATCACATGAGGATGTGGAAGCTTGTAGGAAAGGGAATTAGGAAAACAAAAATAGATTTAATTGTGTTAGTAATTTGGTGTTTAACGACGTACTCGACGTACCTTAACAACGTCTTCCTCGCGGAGGTCGTCATATAAAGGGATTCCAGAAAGGGGGAGGACAGGGCAAAGTAGGTGGAGGAATCTTGATTGGGGCTGGGTACAAAGTCTCCTGTGTCGCCTGTTATAACTTTTGCCAGTTGTATACAACTGGCAAAAGTGAGAAGAGCTTGGACGACCTTATTTCATAGTCATGCTACCAAGGGGGGGGGGGGGGATGTGTACGCCAAGAGTGTTGAGTACTGTGTTGTGTGTCAGGTCGCAGTCTACCAGTGAGTGCGCCCTGCAGGGTGTGTGGGGACAAGGGGGGGGGGGGGGGAGTGTGCTCCAAGAGTGTTGAGTACTTTGTTGTGTGCAGGTCGCAGTCTACCAGTGAGTGCGCCCTGCAGGGTGTGTGTGTGCTCCAAGAGTGTTGAGTACTGTGTTGTGTGCAGGTCGCAGTCTACCGGTGAGTGCGCCCTGCAGGGTGTGTGGGGACAAGGGGGGGGGGGGTGTGTGCTCCAAGAGTGTTGAGTACTGTGTTGTGTGCAGGTCGCAGTCTACCAGTGAGTGCGCCCTGCAGGGTGTGTGGGGACAAGGAGGGGGGAGTGTGCTCCAAGAGTGTTGAGTACTGTGTTGTGTGCAGGTCGCAGTCTACCAGTGAGTGCGCCCTGCAGGGTGTGTGTGTACGCCAAGAGTGTTGAGTACTGTGTTGTGTGCAGGTCGCAGTCTACCGGTGAGTGCGCCCTGCAGGGTGTGTGGGGACAAAGCGTTCGGTAAGCACTACGGAGCCGTCTGCTGTGACGGTTGCTCCTGCTTCTTCAAGCGCAGCGTCAGAAGAAACATGAGATACACCTGCATCGGTGAGTACCGTATTCCGAATAAACTTGACTTCAGTATGGCCACTCCGTTTAGAGCAACTATTTAAATATATATATCTGGCTCCTGTTTTCAACTTAAGTTAGGTCAGGGGGTGGCCATAGCCACCAGGATTCTAGGGCACTTAAAGAGCTCCTAGCACCGGCTTGCCACGCCTGTCATGTCCTCTTCAAATTTACTCTCCTTTCTTCCCACCAGCTCGAGCCATCCATTTATGTCTTCCCACCGTCTTTTTGCTTGTACTTCTTGCCAACTTCTACCTCTGTCTTCTGCATCATCTCTTATTTGATCTTGCTACCTCTCTCTCGGTCTACCAACTCTTTTTTTAACTTGGTCTCCACTTTCAAATTCTGTCTTCGAGATTCTGTTCTCTCCCATTCTTCTGACATGTCCATACCACCTCAACCTTTCTCGTCCTATTTTTTATATAACAGCTTCTCAACTCCAACTTTTGTCCTGATTTTCTGGCTTCTAATTTTGTCTAGAGCTTTGATATTCCAGCTATGCCTATAAATATTATAATTAATTTTAATTATTATTAGAGTTATTTTCAAAGATTCCCCAAAAATGTATTTATGACGGTTCTAATAAAAAAAATAACCCAGAAACATGCTTATTTCAAAACGGACTCAAGTCTTGTAAATGTCCCCACTGACCCCAGGGTTCTGTCCCCAGCCGACACGGGACAGTGCGTCATAGACAAGGCCCGCAGAAACTGGTGTCCCCATTGTCGCCTACAGAAGTGTCTGGCGGTCCACATGAACATCGCAGGTTAGTGGTACACGAGGTAACTGGCTCCTACCATAGGTCTCGATTAGTGCCAGAGTACCTTTACATCTAGTACTTGGGTTGGTCGCAATCAACCCTCCCCCCTTCCCTCCTCTCCTCGAGTACTGCAAAGTCCACCTGGAAAGGCGCAAAGGTGACTGTTAAGGGGTCCAGCCCACACTTGCCCTATTAGTATTACTACTGAGTCTGCAAGTGTGTTGTTATAGGACTGTCCAGATTGCGGCCGTAGACAGACAGACAAGACAGATAGACAGACAGACAGACAGACATACAGACAGACAGACAGACAGCCACGTGTTGAGCTATGACGTAACATGTATTATTCACGTGGTAATGGTTCGGGTTGAGCGAGGCGACATCATGCATCATTAGGGGGTAGAGTGGACGAGTGTCTTGTCTGTCAAGCGTTGTACGGTGGGGGGGGGGGGGGGGGGTAGATGACGTCATTAGGGGGTGGCGAGCATTGTGGCTGTCAAGCGAGCGATAGAGCTGAGCTACTCGGAAATATGGTGTCAGTCAATCAAATGGTTTTAAAATATGTACGCATATTGCATGCTTGTGTTTAAGTCGGTGCCTGCACGTGGCACCTGCAAGACTGTGACTGGAGCAACCAACAGGTGGCTAAGTCACGTGACTGATGGAACCACGTGTTGTGGTTACAGCTGTGCAGGAGGAGAGAGGACCGAGAAAGTCCAACAAAGCCAGGACTCACTCGACGGCTCTCAAGACTGACACGGCTGGAGGGGGGGCCGGCCTTGTGGGGGGGCCGGGGGCGATGCACCACGCAGAAGACACCAGCCCCTTCACGTGAGACACTTTAATTACCAGTTCAGCAATGTATCTTATACAATAACAGAATTGATATAAATTTCGGTGGATCATCAAATCGCTAATCGACCTGTGTGTTTGGTCCTGATTCAGGAGAGTTCTTCCCAGGACGGGTCCAGGACTCGCGTGCAGTCAGATGCCGTTTCCGGTGTCCTTGAGTCTACCTGCGCGAAGTCTTCACGCGCATGGTGAGTGTTAGTGATGCTTCTCCCGACTTCTGTGGTCGCGGGGTTCAAACCCGAAGTCTAAATGACTTTCTCCATCATGACACAATTCTTGGGACTGTTCGCTCAATTTAGTGTTGATCACTTCTACTTTAGCAAGAAATGGGGATCATCTGTTGATGCTAAACCTTGAGTGCACAATCTACCACGTGCACAATAGAAGGATTGGTGCTACCTGTTGCCCCATCTATTATCACTCAAGGAATAATCAATCAATAGTGTCTAGTCCATATCTATAGGTATCAACTAGCATTAATGTTACTCACTGTCAACTTGTCAACCCTCTCAGGATGTAAACAAACATACGAACACGTTGCAAAAGACCTTGCTCACATCGTTCGTGATAATATTGACAAGCTCTGTAGCTTAAAGTGGCCAGGGCAGATAAAGAACACAGAATTGATTGGTGCTGATCGAACTAAGAAACATCTTGATGTAGCCTTCCGGTTGTTTAGTGTTGGCATCGTGGTAACCTTAGGTATTTCCAGCTTGGTTGGCACCCAGGATACATGGATAAGATCTACTTGTCACCCCGATGTGTGACACAGAGGTTCTTGATGCAGGTGGCGAGTTGTACCACGAGATAGCAGCACAGATCCTGCTGATGACGCTGCGCCAAGCGAGGAGGAACGAAAGCTTCGCCCTGATATCGCGCCTTAACCAGGACGCCATCTTGAAACACGTGTGGAGTGAACTGTTCTTGCTCCACGCGTCCTATTGGCCGATAGACGTGTCAGCGCTGCTCAAGCGGTCAAGCTCCGGTGAGACCGGTACCAGTTGGCGACTGCGCAGAGCGTTCGAGTTGTGTCAGAATATGCGGCTCGACTCGGTCGAGATCTCGTTGCTGGAGACTCTCATCATCTGCCGCAAAGGTGACTTTAAGAACTCTTTGGAAATGTTCGGAAGAACCTAACGTGTTCCCTATAGATGATTTTCCAAATTGATCTAGAGGCCATTCTTTTTTCCATAAAATTATTTTTTACTTTCAGTTACTCATAGAAACATTACATAAGGATACTTTCTCTCAATAATTCCAGACCTGGCCCTGACGAAGGAAGAACGCAAGTACCTCGAAACGTGCGAAGAGAGAACCCACGTAGCTCTAGCGCACTACTCGTCACAGCCCTCGACCAATGAGAGCCTGCGTCTCGTCTCGACCAATCAGAACACCCGGTTCGGCCGCCTGTTGCTCATGTTACCGGTACTGTGCGGGCCCAGCGCCCCCTGCCTGCACAGTGCGCTCTTCCGGCCCATTATAGGCGATATCACGGTGGAGCAGGTGATTGGCACCATCTAGAGCCAATCAAGTGGCGCGCTCTTCCGGCCCATCATAGGCGATATCACGGTGGAGCAGGTGATTGGCACCATATAGAGCTGCGTCTTCTGCTCGCTTATTGGAGCGACGCGGCAGCCAATCAAGTGGCTAGTTCTCTGCCAAGGTCTACTGGATTTACTCCTAGCGGAGTAATTGCAATGCGCGCGCGCTACAAGCGATCTAGTAGACCTTGGTTCTCTGCGGCAGACGCGACGGTGATAAACGGGCGACTAACTTGAGCCAAGTCCAACATTTTCCCCATAGTTCATCACGTTTTGTTGACGATAGGAATAAAGTTTGTTTTTGGTTTTATAGTTTACAAAATCATCGTGGTCGCACATGAAAAGGTTTACGTCTTTAACAATCACCAATCACCATTTAGACAAATACACGCAGCAAGTTTTCGTTTACATCATACAAATTCATAATTACACAGTTGCCAGTCCTGGTCTTCCATCATAAACGTCAACATCACTAGCCACGCAGAATAGCAGCGCACAACAGCGACAGCAACAGTAACAACAACAGCAACAGCAGAGCAGCATTTGAAACGCGCCTTCCGCATCGCGTCAAATGCCCAACAGGAAACGCAGCTTATAAGCCGAAGCAGCTAAGAAAGTGTTTGACAATGGTGCTGTTCAATGCAGTAAAAACAATCCGTCCAACTGATAATAAATGAATATTTAATATTAAATTTATCTTGGATTAATCCGTCATTTATCGAATGAAAATATTATAGAAATTACTCAAATATATTTTTAAAGTGATGTTGCAGTGAACGTGTGTTTTGATGTAACTTTAAACGCTAAAAGTACGTCGACGTATTGATTTGAATCACCGCACAAATTTAACCCGATAGTAGTCGCGCCAATACCATTGGTATTTTAAACACAATGCCAATACTGCGTGCGGAACCCCTGCACGCCGGGAACCGGGAACACACCTTCTCAGCGCTGCTCGGAGGCGGCGGCGGAGCGGTGAACTAACACGTCAAAACAAAATGCTCTAAAAAATTGTCGAAAAAGGGGCAAATAATTTCGAAAAAACTACCACGTAATATTAAAGTGGGAATATATGCGTGTAAAAAGTTTCAGGTCGATCGGTTAATATTTGTTAAATTTCAAATTTTGTATTATATAGTGTAGGCCTACCCTTAAAAGCTAATTTTCTTAACTTTACCCCTTAGAGATTTTTGCGTGTTTTAAATATGTTATAGAACGCATTTTTACGAAGAAAATGATAACCATAAAACATAATGTGACAATTCAGTTTTGGGTCAAATTCAATTTTCTCTAGATCATTACACTCACGCGTTCAAGAGGAGACCGCAAGCATAAGCTGGACACTCCTATCTGATCGTTGCGGGTTTCATTTGAAGATTTTAAAAATATTTCTTTCACGATACGGCGCCTTCTTTGTGATTGGGGTCCCTGATGACGTTGCAGCCCGTTGTACGCAAAAATCCACCTTATTGCAAACCCCTAGAATAAACTATCCTTATCACTACTACCATTGAGTTTGTTAGTGTCTAACAAACTCAATGCTACTACTATTAAACCGATCATGGACTGTACTTGTTCTTCACAAAGCAGTAAGGTTCACACAACTGTATCTATAGCAACTGTTGGTAAAAATGTCCGCGCGCGAGGGCTCTCGAATTAGTCTTGTTACTGCGTGGGTAGACTCTAAATGTGAATTTATGTATTTATTTTATAATGAAGCTTTAACACAAATCAGATACGATATGCACCACAAAACTAAACATATATTTTACATTTAAATGTTCTCGTCTGTCAATGTGATTGTTTGTTGCTTGAAATATATTGTATGATTTGGATGTTTTGTATTTTAGTGTGCAACACTATAGAAATAATAATTTCAGAATTAAATACGTTTTTCCAAAAGGTTGCACCCCTTGCTATGCTACGCTCAGCCATATTACCCTTATCCCCCCCCCCCCCCCCCCCCGTCCATTAAGCTTTCATTCCACCGTTTACAACAACAAAGTTTCAAAGATTGATTGATTGAGTGATTCTAACCACAATCAATAATCTAGGCATCAATTTCCACACTGAAGTGTCAACACAAATATTTCATACCTATCACATTTATATTTCTAATAAAACATCTGGAGAATAACGATAATCAAACAAAGTGAATAGTTTCTTTGTAAGTTCTGGTAGAGTTTTATTTACAAACTCTATAAAGCTTTGCACATTGATCCATTTTTGAAGTTATAAAGTTGTTGCTCTAGTTAGCAGATTAATATTATGTTTCGAAACTCAATGGAATAAAATGTCCTTCTTAACCTAGACTCATCAGTGCCTTTATTCGTATAATTTTAGGAACTATGGACAGCTTTAGATTCATATGTTTGCAAAGGACGACAAAAATAAACATCGCCGTCCTGTGATAAAGTGGAGACTACTCAACAGGTTAAAACAAACACCTTGTTTCGTTTATATCCTATATAATTTGTCACGAACATCATAAATAAATGTTACATAAGCCATTAACACTTGTTATATGCACAACATAAATGTGTGGTAACATATTATATAACACGTAACAACGAACGAACGAAACCTATTGCTGAGTATACACACTGTTATATCTGGTTGTTACACAGAGATACACTGTTATATCTGGTTGTTACACTGAGATGTCCTATTGGTCCCATCGCATTAGGGGTAGCGCGATGAGGAGGGAGGCTGAAGCAACACATGTTACAGGTACAGTCTGGGCTGACACACAGGCTGCGGGTACAGTCTGGGCAGAAGCTGATGACGGGTACAGTCTGGGGCAGAAACATAGGCTGCGGGTACAGTCTGGGGCAGATTTTCCGGCTATGTCGAAAGGCAGGACGCGAATACAAGACAAAACGTGGGGTATTTAATTTTATCTGTGCTCGCGACTTCGTTTGGTGAAATTTGAGCGTTTTATTGACAAAACACCCATAATCGATTTTCATTTTAACTACAGTGTTTCGTTTTAAAGTCTTCTTGTCGCATTTATCGTAGAAACCCATCGTTGCCTTCAAATTACATTTATTAGGCTTGTACCTGTTTATTCAACACTACAATACAACTCAACGTCTGCAAAGCATCTCAGTAATCCCGCCAACTCTTATGGGAGGGAAGAATGTTACTGGTATAGGTGTGACTTGGTCGGCCGCGTCTAGCAGGAGTAGACTACGAGCCGGTCAGGCTAACCCCAGAACAGTAGTAGGAACACATGTTGATTCACCCCTTCCTCCCCTTGCTCGCACTACTTTGCTGCAGATGCGATCGGACGGGGGTATATTTCCTTTACACACAATATATTGGACTTACATGTTTACATATTTTTACAAACAAAATCTGTCAACTATATATAAACACAGTATGTTGAATTCGAGTAACAAATATACATATAAACGAATTAATGATAATTATATCTGATTTAGAAAAGTGTTATGTTCCATCTTTGAGATCGAGTGTTCCTTCAATGTACCTTCTCATAGACCATGAATGAGGTGAGATCCGAACACCGTTAGAAGCTTAGACGATACGGAATGCCAAGCAAACTGTATTATAATACTGATATCACTCAATACTTGTGTCGCAAACAACTACCTCACATGTTCAGTTACACAGACAAGCATTTCCATGTCCAGGGCTCCAATGTTAAAACATAAACACTCGCAAGTAGTCTTGTCTGCTTACAACAGTCAGACACAACCCTGGTCCCATCTCACATTACAAGTATGTTATATATATATATATATATATATATATATATATATATATATATATATATATATATACCAACCATCAGGCATGTTGAATACATACTACCCTTGTTCTTGCCCCTACTTAGTAGTGAGAGGGCTAAGCTTAGAAGAATCTGTTAGCTCGTCTTGGTCTTTGAATGTCGCGTCAGTTCAATTGACGCTGAGGGCCCGAAATCGCATGTGAGGCAATTTACAGACTATGGTGGTGACCCCAAACTAAAATCAGTAATCCTGTGATGGTAACAAGTTGTTGATCATGTGACTTTTGAATTATCTCGGCAACAAGTGTGCCTGTCTATCTACCCAGTGAACGAGATATTGACATTAGAGCCCTGACATGGAAGTGCTGAGTCATGACAACTGTCTCACTGATCAATATATGCGATATTTGGCACGTTTATAAATATATTCACGAGAATTGACTCCTCAACATATCTGATTCATGAAAGGTTGTCTTACTTATCAACATTTCTATAACATTTGGCAAACCAATCAATATTTTTATATACTTGCTGTCTCAAAATCAACATTTGGCACACCAATCAATATTTTCATATACTTGCTCTCTCACAATCAACATTAGGCTCACGCTATCAACATATACGACACTTCTTGAACATAACTACACAATTTGGCACACTAATCAACCTTGTCAAGCAGACACTTCTCTCACTGATTCAGGACGATTGCCATTCAACTATAAATGCAGATTCAACCACAATTCATAACATTAACAACTCAAAACAAGAGGTTTTATTAAAATATATTTAAAATTAACAAAACAGCCATATTTCTTAAATTATGTACGTACACAGACATTAACAACCAATGTTTGACTAGCATTATTTAGTTTACTTTCTCTAGTTTTTGAAATATAAGGTCCACAACAATTATTACTTGGGAGTTGGGATAGAAACATTTCTGAAGGTTGTCAGCTATGGACGATAGAGTTAGGTGATTTTGAACACTCCACCAACCGCCGGCATTGATCCTACGACAGCTGTCAGGAGAAAACTGTTTCAACAGTTGCTTGTGATTTCTATGTATTATCTAGTCAACGATAATACCACTAGTTGGGTCTACCAAGGTTGACAATAAACGATATCTATCTAACGTTGTTGGTGGTGATGTTAACAACTTAAAACAATTCTTGATCAGTCAACTTTACTCACAGATTAAACCAAACACCGGACTACAGTCCTGGCCGTCGTCCGTCCACTGACTCAGCAACAAGTGAGCTACTTGTCGCTCGAACAAGTGGAACTAAACGTCATGCAAATGTAGAAAAATAACTGTTCAAGTCCTATAGTTGTCCAAACCTAACTATTCTCAATCTGACGAAATAGATGACTCCAATAGTATACACACTAAACCTTCTGCTACTTTGTTCCTAACATCTATTTGAAACAAGTGCAGTAAACCTACTCAGAGAAAGAACGAGTTTACAAAAGTGTGAAACAACACCAAGAACCTGTTGATTTTCATTGAGACACCTTGCGTGAAACGGGCGGGGTGGATGTGAGATCAGCAAGAGAATAGTTAGAGCGGGGAAACTATATTCATTAGTTTTAACTACTAAAGTAAACCAGTATGTTTGTTAACAATTCTCGTCCCATCCATACCTCAACACTGAAATACTTCTGTGTACGCCACTCGCTACAACAGCGATACAGCGATATAAACTGACACCATGTTCTCACTTCAACCTAATCAACAACAACCAAGAGACAATAAGGACAAGAACAAAGAGAGAAGCGATTACCCCAAGACACGAGACACCATATCAAAACACACCGACCACTAGAGACTGAACGCTCTAGATGTAAACATATATTATCAAAGTTTAGCCTTATTTTGATTACCTTTGCATAGTTTTAGAAAACACGATTGTCACTTATTATTAGTTCTTTACACAAATATCTTTGATACCTTAAATCAACGAAATACATCAGAATGTAATTATGTTTTCATATTAATACATATACAAATCGATCAATTAAATTTAGGCCAACTTCCCTTATGATATTTTGTAAACGGGAGCTCTATGTATTTAATATATATTTATTTATATGTATGTATGTATGTATATACAACTACGCTCTATTTACATTTAGCTTGGATACCAAGGGTATTAGGTATGATAGAATTAGTGGACTTATTAACATTATAAACATTTAACAAACAACTCGTCTTTTCTTTTTCCAAGTCAAGAGACAAAATAAAAATGAAACTAATTATTTCATAAAATAGTTAATTTATAACATTTATATAAAACTGTTTAAATATTAATAAAATATATTTACCCAAAGATAGCCTAAAACAGATGGAAAGAATGAGTACGTACGTCTACCATCATAGAAATCTCACAGTTTTAACATCTTACACATTAGGACTAGAAAAAAACCTCATTACGAGACGTAGCTTTACGTTCACAAATACAGTTTGCCAATTAGGCTACACATAAACTGGAGGAAATGATAAAACATGAGAATCTCCATTGAATGGGGTATATATATGTCCCGCTGAACCTACGCTAGGTTTCAACTAAACGAAAAGAAGACAGACAACAGAAAAGACATCAAGTAGAAGATACAGCCAAACAATAAGTGTCTGGTATTGTCTACACTGACCCTGTGCTACACCGGTGGTGTAGATTGAGGGCAAAAAGTTTCTCATCTGTGCAACTACTCCAACTTGCTCTAGCACCAGCAAGTGTACACCACACTACACTCCATGTAGCCGTTTAGAAACAGGCGTAGACAACATCTCCCAGTCGATATTTCACCGACAATTCTCTGAAGACCTGCTTTGGATATGTTTAGAGTTAAACATGGACCTCTCCCATCTACGCTTCTAAAATTCACCTTCACACCTCAAACGTACAAACAGAAATCTCACTCCAGCTTCATCCTCCATCATTGCTGGGGCAAACAACCGAACACTGACAGCACCGCTACCCCAAGACTCCGGCTAAAACGTTCAGCCAATCAATGACAGTTATACAGATGAATTACATTGTTCTTATTCTACAATGTACATTGTAAAGATTGTTGTCGTAAGGACGAGTTATTTTGATTTGTATTCTTGCCTGATCGAAATTTTAAAACAAATTATCATGTTTATCCATTGTTATTGTTATTGTAATAATTCAACTTTTGGTTTAGTACTATACAGTAGTCTTCTTTACTTCTTCCTGAAGCTCAACATATCGTCAAAATAGTAAATTCTTTCCCGTTTGTTAATGTCAGGAACAACCTTCGCATACAATGTATAACAACATTTTAGGAGCAGGCTTGTTGAAGACCTAATACCTTGTCAACTGTTCAAAGCTCTGACTGGGGGCTACGCTGGTAAAACAAGTCAGTTTACGAACGAGTACTACACGATGTGTTCATAATGTCGACTCTTAAGAGGAAATAGGACACAGTTAGCAGTTGTACTATATACAATTCATTGCAGAGTATAAAGAAAGGATAAATGGACAGCCTTTTACTTGCGGATAATCCACAGTTGTCTTGCATCAGACACAACAAAAATATGCCGTGTTCAAATCTCAAAACTGACATAAATGTTACTAAATGAATCGTTATTTTTGTGTGCAGGACATTAATTGGACAATTTTGATCTCGTTTGGCCATGAGTAACGGTATTTGGCCAAAAAGGGAGGTTGTCCCGTTTCCTCTCAACAAACCCTGAATAGTGCGGAGCCCCCCCCCCTCCCTGCGTACCGCCCCCCTACCCCCCTAGGGTCTGTTGAGCGACTCTACGGACATGGACGTGTTGGGGTACATGTTGACGTCACCGCGGTGCCGATAACACGGTAGTGACGCTGCTCTGGAAGTGTCGGGGCGACGAGTTGTTGAGCGGGATCTCCTCAATCCTCTCAAGGTCATGAGCCGCCCCCGCAGAGTTCTGCTTGAACAGCCTCTTATTGGTCGTCGCCGCCGTGGTCGCCGTCGCCGTCGTCGTCACGGGCGTCGGCGTCGGCGGCGTCTCGGCGCCCGCGTCCGTCTCGGCGCGGTCCAGACTGAACTGTCGCTTGAGGAAGCGATTGGGGGGCAGCGCGGCCGCGTGATGCGACTTGATGTAGTGGTTGTTGTGGTGGAGGTTCTCGCTGGGCGAGAGACAGCGGTAGTGGTTGTACGGGGTGCTCAGGTCCTCGTCCACGTGGCCCACCTTGCGATGGAAGCCGCCGAGCTTGGAGTCACGTGACGCGCCGCGATACGACGCCGCGTTCAGCGAAGTGTTGGAGTTGACGACGCCGAGCAGCGCCGACGCGACCTCGCTCGCAGACACCGGCGTCGCCATGCCCGAGCTGCTCATCGAGTGGTCCGTGGAGGTGCTCTTGACGACCCCGTACGCGGGGTTGTACTCCAACCCGCGGGGGAAGTGACCCTTGCCGCCCTCCACGTCGACGGCCACCTTACCCCTCGACGGGATCGCCTCGAAGGTAACGGGAAACACGGGATGTTCATTGGGGCCCAAATCTCCGGCAGTTCTCTCCTCGCGGATCGTCTCACTGTGAATCGACGCACTCACCTTCTGCACTGATTTGGGTTCGCTTGGGTGAAAATTTATCGCACTCTTCGGCACTAACTGATCGAAGAACGCACTGCGCGCACTCTGGCCGCCGGCGACGCACTGAGACGACGTCGGGTCGGTACTGTGGGTCGCGCCAATCTTGTACTCGGACGCTTGATCAGAGTTGAACAGTTTCTTGGGGGCGGACGACCCCTCAGCGCTCTTGTCGCCACACGGGGGTACATTCAGACTGCTCTTGGCGCAGCTCGCGGTGAACGCGTGGTGGGTGTTGAGGTTGAAGAACGTGTTCGACTCGCTGCTGCAGGGGTTGTCGCTCGAGATTGTCTCGTCGGAGCGCGGCTGGTGGAAGCTGATGGTACTACTGTTGGTTCGCGTCGTGTCCGCAGGGTTCGTGACGTCACCGGGCAGGTTGTTGTTGCCTTCGCGACCGAAGTGGATCAACCGCTCGTCGAGGCTGCAACAATATGGCGGCCGGTCTCAACGACACTGCTGGTCATGCGAGCATGCTGTATTACTGCTGGCAGACAACTACCGTGCAAGACATTCTGGAGTGCTTTAGTCGTAGCATTTATATCTATTTTAATGCTTTGGTCGCTGAACAGCATCTGAACAAAATCTGTTTAAAACACTTCAAAAAGCTTTATTTCAAGAAGTTTTTCAATCATGCATTAGGTTCTTCATGTAGAGCTTTTGTCAGATAAGCACCTCTATTCATTCATGTGAACGACACAATTTGATGCACTTAGCAGCGTCATGCATACAAATGATTGTAAATACATTTTGATAGATTGTCCTTATTTGAATTCAAAGTGTGTAGAAAACTTACCCATGGCTTTCCCTGGATGTTCGCAGAAAGAAGAAAATATACATAAATTAATTGCAATGATTTTTGTGTTGATCTTATTCCATGTTTCCCAACAACGAATACAGGTACATCATGCACGATTAATGAGTAATTTTGGTCATTCCAAGTATATCGCCATCTTTCTACTGGAAGAAGCACGTTTGCAGTGAACTGTTTCAATATCGCATCTGTGTTTGTATGGGGATCAATTTGGTGGACAGTTCAAGGCGGCATTGTATTGGTCTTGGGTGCAGATATGCTTCATTTCATTTCAGATTGCCTTGGAAGGTTCTCGATGGTCGTAGCGTGAAGTACTTGCCGCACTTTACGCATAGAGCGCAAGGAACAAGGTACTTTTCACATTCCGTGACATATACAGTTATCTCTAAAGCAGCTGCCCAAATCCCATTTCAGAACACACTTCATTCAAACAATGTTATAAAAAATAATGTACTTTAAACGTAGAATCGTTGGCACCGATGAATCAAACGGAGCAATCAGACATACTGCCAGTACCCACCCTGTGCGGCATAGCCCTAACCAATAACCACCCTACTTGTCGACAAGATCAACCCTTACACCAATGCAAACGGAAGGTTGGTATCTTTACATAAATGAATAAATAAATAAATTCACATTTAGAGTGTACCCACTCAGTAACGAAACTGATTTTCAGTGGGAGACTTCCATTTAAAGCGACTAAACCAACCCTGTAGGCTCCAAACACCATCGACGAGTGAGCGATCTAACCAATGAAAGATTGATATTTGTTTCTCGTGTTGGTACAACTGGTCAAAACAGGTGCATGACACAACACTAAATACTGTTTAAAACTGGATCCTAGCGCAACTCCCGGTTTAATACGAAAGGAAGTAACTCTTCTCTGATAGGAGATATATTATAAAGTGGACTCACCCTATTGGCGGGGGTGTCGGTAAAGACTTGTCGAAGTCAGCCTTGCCCAGCAGCCAGTAGGTGGGCATCTTGCCCTTGCCCTTGAGCTCAGTCTCGCCACGATACTCCAGCTGGTAACCTCCCACGTCGTCCAACTTCTCCTTGGTCTCTTGCGAGATGTGGATGCGCCACGCGGAGCCTGAACAGAAGCAAACATCACGTGACTTGGAGTTGTACTGGAGGAGCTAACAGTAACACGTGGCTTGGAGTTGTACTGGAGGAGCTAACAGTAACACGTGGCTTGGAGTTGTACTGGAGGAGCTTACACGTGACTGTACTTGTGTTTCATTACGTTCCAACATGACTGTACTTGGAGGAGCAAATATATTATTGTGACTGTAATTCTTTGCCAACACGACCACACGGCTGCATTATAGAGTATATTAGTGTGACGTCACGTTTCCCGTGTCAACCAATGACGAACCGTATTTGTGACGCCAAACAATCGTGACAGTTGACAATTGACAGATAATTTTGTTTTTGCAAATATTGTAGTGAGGGTTATCCGTTCAGATATTTCGTTTTCCTTAACACGAAACAGTAAAAAAGAAGTTGATTAAATTGATAAGTCAAGTATTGTAATGATACAATTACTACTTTAAATAATAACTACGTTTCAGAAAGTTGTTTGGAGTCAGATAGCTCGTCCGCCATTTAATCTGACGTCATCACTAATACAGTCTATTGAAGCTACTGGCGGTGCAAAATTTACTTGTTTCCCGTCCCGTCCTCTTACCTGTTGACTCCATACGCGAAGCTGTGTTGACAGTGTCTCCGAACAGACAATACCTCGGCATGGTGAGCCCGACCACCCCTGCACAGCACGGCCCTGTGGGGTAGAGACACAAGACAAGAGTTAGGATCACCCTTTAACGCCTTTCTTTTCAAACACAAACAGTTGAAGCATTTCGTTTTACAATCAGGTTTAGTAACACAACCCGAAGACACACATTTGAAACTTATGAGAAGATAACGCTAAGCATTTATCTGTTAGTAGGTATTGAAATTGAAGATGTTTGTAATGTTCTTCACAAAGACAGCCAATGGGAAACGGTTCGTACCCGTGTGCAGCCCGATCCTGAGCCTCAGTGGTGTGAACGGCAAATGTCGTATCTTGAATCTCCCGCTCTGATGTAGAAGATGTAGAGCCATGGTGGCTATCTGATCCGCATGGTCCGGGATACGAACCGGCAACCCTCCGACCACCATGTACGCGTCTCCTATCGTCTCCACCTGCAACGACATGTATCACACAGATGACTCAAGGTACCAATTTTGAAAATCCGGAAAAGAAGGCAGCCTTATATTGGATAGAGAGAAAGAAGAATGGCTGAAGAGCTGACTCTGCACAGAAAAAAAAGGTATTTAACGACGCACTAGACAACCACGTCATAATACGACGTCGGGGGGTGATCGGAGGAAAGGGACAAGTAGGGGGAGTGGTATTAAAATAAGACCTCGCGTTTCGTCGTCTCTGTTACGACTGGCAGAGTCACCGTAGACTCACCTTGTAGACGTTGAAGGCGTTGATGGTGGCGTCGAAGCAGGTGTAGAGGCCATTCAACAGGTCCACCACCTCGAAGGGGGTCGAGTAGGACTCACCTTGTAGACGTTGAAGGCGTTGATGGTGGCGTCGAAGCAGGTGTAGAGGTCATTCAACAGGTCCACCACCTCAAAGGGGGTAGAGTAGGCCGAGATGGTTGTGAAGCCGACGATGTCCGAGAAGTAGATGGTCACCTCGCTGAAGTCCTCGGGATCGACGGGCATGCCCAGCTTCAGCTTGTCCGCCACAGAGCTGCAAGTACAACGGTCATGTAGTCTATCTACAGTGTATCATGTTTCAGCGTTCTAACTTCTAATACGTTGGGGATGGTAATGTTGGTCTATTGCTTGGTGTGGAGAAGCTAGGGGACAGAATGGGAAGGACAAGGCTGAAATGGTTTGGACACATGATACGGATGACGGAAGAGAGGATGCCCAGGAGAATATATGAAAAAAAGATCGAAGGAAGAAGAAGACGGGGAAGACCAAGGAATAGATGGAAGGAAAAGATTGCTGAAGACTTACAGAAGAGAGGAGAGAACTGGGAGCACGTAGAGGAAGTACGATTGTAGGAAGATAGGAAGAGGTGGACAAATTTGGTTGTGAAACCCAAGCTGACCGTGCCAGAAGCAGGTAACGGCGATGGATAATGATGATGAATACGTTGGTGAGAATTGGTGAGAAAACCTTGACAACCGTATTGACAATAACACTGCTAACATGTGTGATTACGCCTGATACCTTCAGTCGTACCAACCCAACCGACCTTGGTAACATTCTGTTGAGTAGTTGTTCCGTCTTCTTCTTCTCCATGTCCAGTTGTTCGGTCCGTTCTCGGATCAACTCCTCGAGATTGTTCGAATACTTCTCCAGCATTTGGAACATCGTGTCCACAAAGTTAACTTTCCTGCAAAACAAAATCGTAACGTGACATAATAAATAAAATATACACAACTTACACATGGTTTCTTGGAAACCTTTATTAGGAAACGAAAGCCAAAAGAAAAGTATGCTTAAACCCATTTCAATGCCGATCCAAGATACACACATGTACACCCGCATGAGAAACATCTGCCATCATGAATGATTTCATTTACTGTCACCACGCATCACAATTGTTTCATACACGTAATGCAAGAAAGCACAAAGCCACACACGACTCACACACTAAGACAAATGCACAAGGGTGGAAAGAAAAGACCCGCTTGTTACACATGCCAAACCCTCGCACATTATCTTTGTTTACCACTTTATGACAAGCTAACAGTTCGTTTGCAGATCGACGTTGCTCGCGAAGCGAAGGAGCGTTGACCAATCAGGAGCCGAGTTGAACGCGACAGTGAGAAGGCGTCGCTTCAAACATCAAGTTGGTTCATCTTCCTTGCCTTCGCGACAAGATAAGTGCATTTTCTCAATGCTCCGTTGCTTCGCGAGCAACGAGCCATACGCCTCACGCACACACGCACACGCACACACACGCACATGACAAGCTAAGCGTCACACAGTCAATCAGTCACCTGCCGTGGTTCAGTTTCTTGAACAGGTCGTGGACAGCGTGGAAGTCTGGCCTCATGTCTGCCTGCTCGGCCCAGCACTGTCTCATGATGTTGATGGCCTCGGGGGGAGCTGCCCCCTTGCTCACAGACGGCCGGATCAGTGGCGGAGGACGTTTCACCTTCGGGGGACAACAACCAGGACGTTAAAACACATGTTTACTGATAACTAAGTAATGACAGTGACTATGACTATGAGTAAGTGAAGACTTATGATGACATGACTTAGCACTATTACTAAGTGATGACTAATGACGGTAAAAAAATGTATGTGCCCTCTGGTAACAGAAGAAGTGATCGAGGAAGAGGTTGAGGAGGTGGTTGTGTCAGGCCTGGCTAGCCGGCAACGAAGACATTAGCCCAAGATTTGGAGTACTTTGCTACTCCCCCCTACCCGATAATTAATGTTGGAAACGGAGTCAAGATATATATAATAGGTGGTATAGATTTAGATTTCTGTAAGAAGTGCGTTCTACAGTTAGCAATATACGCATTTCCAAATAAATTGCCACAGTGACGTGAGAGAGAACCATTGTATCGAAGTTCCATTGTGTGGGTGGTAATATGGTCAAATGGTGGTCAACTACAGGTGGTCATTCATTACCTTCTCAATGATATCTTCCGGCGACAGCGACAACATGCAGAACGGTTCCCCCCTCACGACCACCTCCTGCATCACGATACCGAAGCTGTAGACGTCCCCGGGCTGTGTTCCTTTCTTGCGCAGATTCTCGTCCCGGAGCAGTTCTGGAGCGCTCCATAGCAGGTCTGGAGCAGATAGAACCACAGCTGTATTATCGACTCTAAGAACATTGTCAAGAGTGGAAATCAGGGAGACGAGAAACAACTGTTTCCAGCAAGAATTCCGAAGGCCGGTCTTACAATCTCCTAATAAGAAAGTTATTTGTAGCAATTAAGCTATTTGGAGGATTTCAAGGGTTTTGATTGGTGGTTTCCATGGAGAAAACAAGCTATTCAACGAATAAGTAGTTATTGGGACATTGTAAGACTGGACCTTAAAGAAACTGTGCTAGTCTTTTCAAGGACCTCCAGATGGAATTACCGCGATCTCCATAGCAAGTCTGGGGAAGAGAAACAACATAATATGCTGTATTATCTACTCAACTGTACCGAGAGGTTCTAGAGTCCTTGATATAAAATCTAGGAGACGAGAGACAAGTAAGTGTATTATCCTCTCCAAGAACCTGAGCAGGATTTCAAAAGTGCTCCATAGCAAGTCTGCAAATACGGAAACATATTATGTTAATGTCTACCACACAATAGGTACGTTGAATGTTTGTCTTCAATCTCCAGAGTTGTGTGACCATCTGGAATTATGGAGGTTTGCATGTAAAATTGTGACACATGCTTAAAAGCTGGTCAAAATGCATTTATTTTGTCATGTTTATATGAAATTCTCTATAATCAAACAGTGTCGAGAAGAATGAACTGAAAATACATAGTGGTTATAGTCAATTGATCCATCCAATGGATAAAGGTTCGGAAAAGAGTCCAGAATGTAATAGTGGGGCTCACAATGGTGGGAACGTGGTAAATGATGCAAGGAAGAAAATCTAACAACGTTACTTGTAGCTTGGGTACATAACTAAATCATTACAGATAACAAGTGGTTTCATATTCACTTTATTGTGCATAATAAAATCTTAAAACGTACACATCATTTCACTCTAGTCGTTATTAAAATCATGACATGTTTATATTATTATTAAAAAGGCCAAGTAAAAAGCTTCTGAGGAAAATACTTAGTATTCACTATTCAGTAATACAAAGTATATTAAAATTAATCGATCTAAAGTTTTGATTTCCACTACACACCTCAAAAAGTATCATAAAACTTATTACAAATTATATTGATATTCAGACAAGAGCAGAGCTTTTTTAAAAATACGAAAATATGATTGAATATGGACATTAAAAGTCCTTGTACCAAAATTGTTCTAGAATCAGTGCTTCATTCAGCCGATTATTGTGTTTGTCCACAAATCCTTTGCCTTGTTGTGGTCACAATATCACCGGATGGTGATGGCAAAGTGAAACCAAACCCCCGGTGCCTCTAATGACGTCACTGTACTAAATCTCCTGCCCGTTGAGGAACCGTGGCAGCATCGGGTTGACCTTCCAGACGATCTCTGGCGGGATCTGACTGAAGTCTGTCAGCCGACTGGCCGCCCCGCACGGCCTGACCCTGTATGACGTCAGACTGTGCCAGTTGTCCGAGTACGAAGACTCGCTCCTCGGGCCAGGCCGCTCCTTCCAGTACCAGGAGCGCTCGTAGTTGAGCGGGTCGCCGCTGGCCGCGCGCCAGTCGTCTCTGACGTCACTGTGGCGTTGTCTGATGCTCGCGGCGCTTCTGCTCGGCTCTCTTGACAGGATCTCCTCGGCCACCGATCTGCGTTCAACACAGACACCTCTGACGTCAACAGCTGCAACTATTGGTCACGCAATCTGCTCATACATTGTCTTCACTAGTGCATTCTTTAATCCAACTTCTAGAATTCAAGGATAAAAAAGCATCAATAAAAATATCTATTGTTGTCTTTTACTATATCCTGACTGTTATAGATGTGCTTTTGTTCTTGAATTCAAGAAGATGGAATTTATAATAAGATCGATTCTTCATCAAACTAACTGAAAATTTACTGATGATTGTTTACATAGAAGACATTTGCTCTATTTTTCACCCAGTACTGATGTGTCAAGTAAATGTTTCGATCTCAGAATATCTTTACTATTATTACATTTATCAATCATTGTCCGATGAAGGAGGATGAAGGGGAGGAGTGGATGCAACAGGTGTGGGACAAGGGATCGATTGAGAATAGGATCTTCCTAGTTTGCCGGAGCTTCTTTCTGTCAACCAATGAGAGCGCAGGGATCGCGGTGACGTCACCTGGTCCTGGCGTTGAGTGCCTTGACCTTCTCGTAGAGGATCTGAGACGGCGACGGCGGGGGTTGCAGCAGCTCGGGGTAGTGGGCGCGGCAAGCGGAGACGACCACGGAGAACACCCCCGCCCTCTTCTCCTTGCTGGCCTGCTGGGCGGGCCGCATTAGGAGGCGGTACAGGTTCACTTCTGTCGGGGAGCTGAGGGGGCGGTGGTGCTGCAAGCAAGGTCACACCACTTGTTGTACGATCTGTAACCGACACTGCACCGGCCACTGAGCACTGCCTGCTAGAATTCACCAAAAACTCCTCTAAAAGGCAGTGCAATCTATCGATTCCAAAGAAGTTATTGGGGTTTTGTTGAAAGTTGTGTAACGCTCTCTGTGCACTTGTTGCGCCTCCCCATAAATCTCACCCGTTTACAGGAATTGTTTCTTGAGATAAGTAGTTGCCATACTTGTTTTTAAACCTACTTACAAGTAAGATTTGTTTAGATTTTAAAGATTGGTTAGTGAAGGGTAATTCACGGAATTGTAACATTGCTATTCACAAAGATAGAAAGAAGAATTACGTGAATCGAGATCTTTCAGACACCCTTTTGTGTCATGCTATACTAATGTATAATGGAGTTTGACCACTTGAAACTAGGATCAATTTCGAAGGTTATTAACAGTTCAAATTTGCTAATCCTCCGGGTAAGCTGGTTGCAAGCTACCTCCCAACCAAGTTCTCTACTTCCTAACACAAAGTATCCACCCAGGTTTACCGTGAGCTTGTCCGAGCACGGATCTAGCGCCACGACACGGTTGCACCATTGCACCGCTCTCTCAACGTCACCCAACACAAGAAGGCAGTGGGAACACAGCTGGGAGCAGATCTCCTGGTGGTGGACGGAGGTACTAAACACTTCCAACATGTCTTCTAGCTCCGGGACCGGGTTGTAGGTCTTGTCTCGCTTCATCTTCAAGGTAAGCAGATCTAGATGGGCCTTGAAGCTACCTGCGAGAAGTGGTCACAATCTCCTATAGTCACAATATCTGAGCTGGTACATAACAATATGATTTCTAGCATGTTTGCTCATTTACATTCTTATATAGAATAGAGAATAGAAACTGAATGGTGAGATGTTTTTAACGTTCACAAACATGCATTTTTTTAAAAGATTCAGTTCAAAATTTTGAATTTAAACCGATTACGGGGCTAACGAATCGTTAGCCGTTATTCTAATCGTAATCGTTAGTTAACGAACGTTTCACAAATGGACGGGAGGCGTCATCAAATATAATATGGTTGAAAAACTGCAGATTTTGAGGTGTTTATTTCTTAACGGTTACCACGATGTGCTAGAGTTATAATAAGGTGGCTGTTTGGGGTCCAGGGATGGATGGAGTCGTTGTTGATTGATTCATGTCGAGATCAACTGGGCATCGATAGAATTGAACCGAACCAGACGAGAGTTTTGGCCGACGGTCGTAGTACTGTGGCGAGAGACAACCCCCAGAAGGGGGAAGTCTTACTCGCGGTAGGGCGGGCGATTGATTGATTTACCACCCCAGAGGGGTAGAAGGGGGGGAGGGTTCTGACTGACAGCTTAGGGGGTGATTGATTTATTGGTGGAGGGTGATCTGTCGAATATTTACGTATGTTGTTTACCAGATTAAGAAGAAACCGATTTACTGTGAGGGCGAGATGATTGATTCACGAGAAACCAGTGAAGCTAAGGTTGCGTGCGCGATCTAAGGCCTTCACGCACCTGGCGCTCTTCACGTGACATACTACCTTTAAGGCCTTCACGCACCTGCCTTGGCCGCCGCCTGGAAGTGCCTCAGAGCCTTCTCCTCTAGGCCCATGGAGGCGTTGACGCGGCCCCACATGTGGTTGACCTGCGCGTTGTACTCTACTGCCCTCTAAGGCCTTCACGCACCTGCCTTGGCCGCCGCCTGGAAGTGCCTCAATGCCTTCTCCTCTAAGCCCATGGAGGCGTTGACGCGGCCCCACATGTGGTTGACCTGCGCGTTGTCCGGCGCCAACTCCACCGCCTTCTTGCCCAGCTCGTAGGCGCGCGTCATGTTGCGGTGTGACGTCATGGGCAGCAGCGTGTAGCCCTCTGCGCAGCGGATGTTGGTGAGCGCGCAGCCGGGCGCAGCGAGCGCAGCCTGGACACAATACGTAACTGGTGTCATGGGTGTCTTAGCTCGTTGGCTACCGCTTCTTTATTCAGCGTGTTTCTACAACAATGACGTAGTGTACGGGAAGATGGCAACTAACAACGTCCGTGACGTGACGTGAATATCAAGAGTAGAACCTGTTGCCCGGGCTCACCAGTTCGTAGAGTTGAACGGCCCGGTCGTTGAGTCGCGCCACCTCCCTGACGAGCGCCGCCCCCCCACCCCCGCTGAGCGTGGCCGCCACCCCCCTGCACGCCCCCGCGAGGAACGTCGCGTGGAACGGTCTACCCGAGAGTCGAACCACGCTCTCGAGCGCAGACAGCTCCGTCGTGTAGGGAACGTCCTCGACGGCGTCGTACGCGTCGCCTCGGCGTCGCCGCCCCAGACACTTGGCCAGCAGGAAGAGCCACTGGAAGCCGGTGGGGTCGGCGTTCACGGCCTTCTCGAGCAGCGGGATGCAGGCGCACGAGGCGTCACGGCCGTATTCCATTGTCACCGCCGCCCGGATGCCGAGCAGCGCCGCCTTAACCTGCACCACACGCAAGCCAAGGTCAACTTGACCTCCGTCTAGCGGAGGCTCGTCGAACTAGGTCAGGAAGTCGCAACACGTTCCATAATGTAAAAATTAACATTTTATTCAAATGGGTGAAACATTGAGGGGGGTGGGGGGGGGGGGGGGGGGGGGGCTAAAACCAATCTTCTAAGGCTTTTTGACTTGGGAACTCGACGAGCCTTCGCCAGTCGGAGATTAAGCTGAAATCAAGAGTTAGTTGGTTAGTCTCGTCTTTTGCTTTTATTTTGTAATATTTTATAATGTTCTCAATCTCTAGGTCATACATATGAGTTAAAGATGAAAGATATCCTATCCATGAGGGATGTAGGGAGCAAACGAAGGGAGAGCGAGAGAGAGAGAGAGAGAGAGAGTCACCTGGTCCGAAAGGCTGGCCTTGTTTGGCAAGGCACTCAGCATCATCTTCCTCTCCTCCTCCGAGCCGGCAAGATGATACCGACAAGACGTCAGGACGTGCGAGAAAGCCTCCTGATTGGCCACGACCAAGTCCTCGTCGTCTTGCAACGACGTCAGCTTGTCGGCCTTGTCCGGCGATGACGTCACGCTGCACTTACTACTGGCCGGCGATGACGTAATACTGCACTCGCTCTCGCGACATGACGTCACCTTGCACCCCCTCTCTTGGCATGACTTGACGCATGACGTCACGAGGGCGACACTCTCCTCCACGTACGAGTGCGCCTTGGCTTTCTCGCCTTGCGATAACCGGAGATACAATCAAGTCAGAATTAGTCGCCCCCAGTTCTGTAGATGGTAATTTCTGCTTTAGAATTTGATTGTTTTACCTTATTGGTACTTAACGACGTACTCGACAACTAGATCATATAAAGTCGGAGGATGATTGATGAAAAGGGATAAAAAGGAGGACTGGTAGGAAAGGGGAATGGGAAAGACGTGGACTGTCTTTCGTCTGGCATCTCCACCCCGACTTGTCCGGCTAAGCTAAGGTGGCTCTACCAGAAGAATACGCTTCCGCCGGCATAGCTATCGGGATCACAAAAGCACACAAACCTGCACACCACGATAAGGCAGAAGTCCCTGAGCAGGTGAAGATTTAAGGAGTAGGAAATGCTAGTGAAGTCCATAGAGCCATTATGATATTCCTTAATGGAGGTAAATTTAGATACACTTGTCCTGAAACAATCTTAATGATGCGTTCGTCATAGATGAATGGTTTGTGGCAAATTAGAGATCGTTATTTGAAATTATGGTTTGCTAGTTGGGCACGAATCACTTATATCTATAACCAAATCATCTAGGCCTATAAGGTGTATTCAAGGATCAAGGTACACTAGAAGTTGCCACTGTCTTAAGCAGCCTGGATAATAAATGACAGAGCTCACCCAGTTGGTAGGTCTCGAAGCAGAGCACCAGGTTTAGTACCAAGACTCGCCACATGGAGTCGCCCTCGTTTCTCTCGTCCCTGTATTCCACCTTCTTCTCCAACTTGTTTCGGAGAAAGTCCATGATCGGCTCCCGTGGCTTCCTGAGGTCGGCGAGCTTCCACGTGAACGGAGACTCCAGCTTTGCGGCGTCAGGGTTCGGCTTTGGCCTCGCTGCTACTTTAACAGCCTTAGTTGTACCGGCTGATGCGGGTGCTTTGATGGTGGTCGATTTAGTGACCTTGGCGGCGTTACCACCTTGTGTGTTAGTCGCCTTAGTGGTAGTACCCCCCTGTTGATTGTTTGCTTTTCTAGGGGTTGTGTTGGTTGTACTGGTGGTATCCCCTGCTTTTTGTGTGAATACTCCTTTGGTGGGGCTCGCTTTTATGATTTTATTGATATCGCCTGAAACAAGTGCTTTTTTGCCGCCAGCTATTGTAGTTTTGGAAACGTCAGCCTCTTTTTGTGTGATTGTTGCCATATTAGGACACGCTCCGATTGTCTTAGCTGTATTAAATGAGGTTGTTCCTTTGCTAAGGGCTACTTTGGTGGTTTTAGTAACACCAACACCTTTTCGTGGCGACGTTTCCTTGTTAGAGCTGCCTTGAATTGTCTTATCGGAGCCGAATGAAGTTGTTGCTTTGTTGAGGCCTTCGTTTTTAGTGTTAATGGTGTCACCCCCTTTTTGAGGTGACGTCGCGTTTCTGGGTCTCTCTAAGATGACTTGAATGGTGTCGTCTTGTGAGCTAGTTACCTTGATGGGCCCTGGTGTCGTAGTCTTCGTTGCTTCAACTTGTGACGTTTCTGAAAAAGACTTTAGAATATTAGTTCAGCAGTTTTCTGGATTTTGTTCAATTGAAGGTTGATCTGTTGGTGCCAATGCAATGAGGACTGACGGTTACATTTTGCTATAAGGGGTAGTCCTAACGCATGTTGGCTTATTAGCTTTACCACGAAAATTCCAGCTTTCAATTGATTTCCTATCGGGACCAAAATGAGTGCATACCCCCCTTGGTTTCTCCCACGTGGATGTTCGCCGTGGGTGTCATGATTGATCTCGCTACACTTCCGGGGGACGTGACGAGTTTAGCGCTGTCTCCCTTGGAGGTTCCGATCGTCGCCGCCCTCGCATTGGGAGCGCTGCTGCCCTGAGCGAAACGGTGCCTCGACGTCGTCTCCGTCCTCAGGTTAAACGTGCGACCCATCATTTGCATCGTCTTCCTGGGCGTGGCTGAGGCTTGACCTCGCTGGGAGGCGGGGCGAGGGGTTGGTTCCGCTCTTAGGTTCTCCGTGCGACCCATCATCAGCATCGACTTCCTGGGCGTGGCTGAGGCTGGACCTCGCCGGGAGGCGGGGCGAGGGGTTGACTCCGCCCTCAGGTTATCCGTACGACTCATCATCAGCATCGTCTTTCTGGGCGTGGCTGAGGCTTGACCTCGCTGGGAGGCGGGGCGAGGGGTTGATTCCGCCCTCAGGTTATCCGTGCGACCCATCATTTGTATCGTCTTTCTGGGCGTGGCTGAGGCTGGACCTCGCTGGAAGGTGGAACCAGGGTTTGACTCCGCCCTCAGTTTATCCATACGACCCATCATCTGCAGCGTGTCCTGGCGGGGGGGCGGAGTCTTCCTGGGCGCGGCTGAGGCTGAACCTCGCTGGGAGGTGGGGCGAGGCGTTGATTCCGCCCTCAGGTTATCCGTGCGACCCATCATCTGTATCGTCTTCCTGGGCGTGGCTGAGGCTGGACCTACGTGGAAGGCGGAGCCAGGGTTCGTGGCTTTGGAGACTGAGCCAGGGGTCATGACCTTTGAGGCGGAGCCAAGGGTCTTGACCTTGGAGGTGGAGCCAAGAGTTGACTCCGCCCTCAGGTTATCCGTACGACCCATCATCAGCATCGACATTCTGGGCATCTCTGTGGCTGGACCTCGCTGGGAGGCGGAGTCAGGGTTTGACTCCGCCCTCAGGATATCCGCGTGACCCATCATCTGCAGCGTGTCTTGGCGAGGGGGCGGAGTCTTCCTGGGCGTGGCTGAGGCTGGACCTACGTGGAAGGCGGAGCCACGGTTCATAGCCTTGGAGACTGAGCCAGGGGTCATGACTTTCGTGATCTTGGAGGCGGAGCCAGTGGTCGTGACCTTGGAGGCGGAGCCATGGTTCGTAGCCTTGGAGACTGAGCCAGGGGTCATGACCTTGGAGGCGGAGCCACGGTTCGTGGCCTTGGAGACTGAGCCAGGGGTCATGACCTTGGAGGCGGAGCCAAGGGTCGTAGCCTTTGAGACTGAGCCAGGGGTCGTAATCTTGAAGGCGGAGCCAAGGGTCGTAACTTTGGATACTGAGCCAGGGGTCGTGACCTTGGAGGCGGAGCCAGGCGTTGACTCCGCCCTCAGGCTAAACGTGCGGCCCATCATCTGGATTGTGTTTTGTCGGGGTGTCGGAGTCTTCTTGGGCGTGGTCGACGCTGGAACCAACTTCGAGGCGGAGCCAGGGGTCGTGGCCTTGGTGACTGAGCCACGAGCCGTGATCTTAGAGTTGGAGCCAGGGGTCGTGGCCTTGGTGACTGAGCCACGAGCCGTGATCTTGGAGTTGGAGCCTGGAGCTGTCACGTGGTCCCTTGGTCTCTGCATTTCTGTTACTTCTCACTGCAAGCGAGTATAATTGATTGCAAATTCTTAACTTAGGACTTGTTTCAACCCTACTATACCGTGTGTGCATGTGTGCTGACCTCTATTAGACCACACGTCAGACCTGTCACATATGATTCCACTACTTTCTACGGTAAGATAAGGTAACATATTGTTGTCATAATACTATCTGTTCAATAAAGAACTAAATTACGCGACTTACCTGGTTTTGTTGTTGTTAATCGATGAAATCTTTGCCCTCGATGAGGTTGGAAGTGTTGTTTATGTGTCAGACTCTTCTTGTTGTTCTTCCATTGTTTGTTTATCCACTGCACACGCGAATGTTTATCCACCGCTTTCTAGTATATCGACTCAGAGTGGAGTCAAGGTCTACTTGATCTCCGACTAGCGGAGGCTCGTCGAACTCGGGAGTTAGACGAGCCTCCGCCAGGCGGAGATCAAGTGGACCTTGGAGTGGAGTCGATCAAGAATTTATATCGCCCTTCTTTAGCGACACTGCCCACTGCACCCCGTTATCCCCCACTCCCTTTAAACCACTACCTCCGGCACCTACCGTAATTCACGTTTTACACACCAGCGAGTTCATAAATATTCATAAAATGCTCTTACGAAACACACAAAGTTCCACAAAGTAGAATCAAATGAGGATAATAAATGAAATAAACAAGTATCCATCATAGTAAAAATCGAAAACTGACGGTGTCTGACCGAAGTATCGGCTCTTCCACCCCGAACAGAGGGAGTGAATGTCACCGCCCTGTAAGGAACAAGCCAGACTAATGAAACTAATACCTGCAATAGAAACAAATATTATTAATTTATTAGTATTTAGAAATATCTTCTGCTGGTATCGATAGCTAACACGGAACTCCACACTGTTCAATTATTCTAACATCTTGTATCAGTTGCTTAGCTGACAGCTTATACCTGAGTCGTCAAGTAAGTCATTAGTTTGTTGCGTTTCAAGTGTGCGTACTGTGAATCTACGAGAAACGAATTTATCATAAAGACACATTCATATGACATAAACATGCATATGGGTCGCTGGCAGAAGTTTTTACACAAGTGAAATGAACACAGTATAGCACACACTTGGCGCGCCGGGCACGCTAGGTGCGGGGCGGTTTGTGACATTGTCGCACATTACCGCTCACAGCGCTAGTGTCGACCTCTTGCAAGGCGGTAGATATAAAGAGGCGGCGGTGTGAAAGGTTCTAGGCTTACCTCTAGCAGTCTTGCAAGGCGGTGAGATGTTCTGCGCCTCGTAGAACGCGGGAAGGCCGTAGTCTGTTATCTTCAACACCCACCTCGCATCAATGACGCAGTTCCGTGACGTCAGGTTGCCGTGGACTCGGAGGGGACACGTGTGAAGGTATCGCATCCCCTGAGGGCAATCGTGACGACGACAATAGTTACAAACAATGAATACAGTCAGTGTTGTATAGATTCCTATGGAAGGTGTCTTTGTGAGCACAGATAACTGTCTGTTGTGCTCTTGCGCTCACTTTAGGACTAAAACACGAACAACAAAACTAGCAAAGGCCGCCAATAATGTTATATGGATTCCTAGGGAGGGTCTCTTCATGAGCGCAGATAAGAGCACCTAGCTCTCTTAGTTTCGTAGATAAATACGAAGAAAGAAAATAGGCAAGCACAGATGGATGCGATGGATGAGCAGTGATAATGATGGTTTTTTTTTTTCGCGCTTAGTTTAAAAGGAAAATGTGTAAAAATAAGCAGCCCAAGTGAGCCAATGATTCCATCTGGAATATCATTCCATGTAAACGCACGCACCCCTCGAGCCGTGAAGGTGTTGTACCTACCCGCACTAAGTCTGTGAGCAAGGAGAGCCGAAAGGACCAATCCAGCTTGATCTCGTCTTGCACCAGAACGTCCTCGAGTGAACCCCGACTGCACCATTCCAACACCAGAGCGGGGTGTGACGTCACGAGCACGCCGAGGAAGGGGTTGACGTTCTCGTGGCGCAGGCCGTGCATCTATCAGGGTAACAAAGTAAAAACGAGATGTTTCAAATGTTCAATGTCCAAACTGAAAACGAACATTTTCGGATTTGAGTTATGTACTTTCTCTGGCAGTATTTCTCATCAACAGTTCACAATTTTGTTTGCCTTCTGTATTTCTGTTTGCTAACTGACATCTAGTTGGATGCAGAATGACCCTGCGTGCTCAACAGGTCAATGAATAGGGGCCGAACATAGACTGAACATGAATTGTGTGTGGTGATATTACCGTGGTTAGCACCGCCATTGCCTTGTGTCTTAGCTCGAACCCTTGCGATGGGGTTGGAATCTCCTTCATCTGGACCAAGTCCCCCTGAAACAGACACAGAGATGACGTCATCGAAACAGAAATGCATATTTTCACCCCCTTCTCCTTCTTTTATTGATAGTTTAAGTGTTACGGCGCTTTCATAGCAACACGGCAAAACGTTTTTTCCGGACCGGCAAGTCAGGTGAACCAATCAGGGCAGGCACGGCAAGTTTCTGATTGGTTCACGTGATCTGCCGGTCCGGAAAAAACGTGTTGTCGTGTTGCCATGAAAGCGCCTTTACTTAACTTCCTTAGTTTCTTTTGCCAAAGTCCGTAATAGGGCGAATACAATCAATCATCGTTCTTCTTCAACTTCAAGTTATCATTGATATGAAAAAGAATGGTTGCTAAAGAGAAATTGCTTATGTTTGAGAAATACCATTGCCAATCAAATCCCCAGTATTTGTTTATTAAAGAGTCCTTTGTTAAAAGTCTGCGGTCGTGGGATTGACGTTGGGAGGTGGAGGCCTTTGACGGCCACGCAAATACATTGTTGTCATCTCGAAGTGAAGACGCGTTGTTATGGCAACCACAAGCAAGACTCATTAACTCCCCCTCCCCCCCCCTCCCGCCCCCTACGTCACGGGCCCTCAACCAACCCGCCCACGCTCGTTCTCAATTATGAAGCTTGTTCTTTTCACGAGGATGTGGACCTGTTAATAGAAATATTATGAGTCTTGTGATTGGTGAATTCAAATGATTTAGAATTACTCGTGTGTTTATCTGTGGATGAATTAAATCAATGAAGGACGGAAGTCAGCAACATTAGTGGTTCTTTTGTGACGTAAGACAAGTTAAATATTAAAGCTACCGGGTAAACACGTATTACACCACGTCATACATATCCCGTTTCACCAGTGTTTCAATGGACTTCGCCTACAGAGGATTGCTGGCCTCGTCCGTACCTAAACAGTTCACATCCCCACACCGCTCTCTCCCCCTCTGCCCCTTCCCCATCCCCCTCTCTCTCTCTCATTCTTCATCTCGGCGCCAACTTCATGAACTGTTGAAAGTTTGCCACTTAGAACTAACTTGCGCTCAAGATTGGAGTCACAGTTCCTGGATTATGACGTCCGTACGTGCTTCAAAGTTCTGCCAGACTTATATGCTGGGCGGGTGGGAGACATTGTTACCAATCAGAATCAATACAACCCCATAACAGTTATTTCACACCACAATGTATAACAGAAGGACAACATTGCTAGGTAGGTGACATACACGTCAACTTCATATGATGGGATCCTTTACAGACAGGTACAGGTTCTATATAGTGGGATGACTGAGAGGGAATGTCTGAGTGCCGTGAATACGACTAAACAGATACATTTCACTCGCAAAACAAACACCTTATGTTGTGCTGCGCCTTAGGACTGGTAATGATTTGAGAGTGGGAAGAATTGCTCCCCCTCAGTTACACCTGTTGAGGCGCCCCCCCCCCCCCCACTGCTTGACCCCTAGAAGAATGACTCACGTTGTACCGCGCCTTGGGTATGATGATGTTCCTGGCCAGGCTAGAGTTGCTGCCCGTCAGCTTCATCTGCTGATGTGACCGCAGCGACTTGAGCGAACCTAGCGAGCCCTTGATGAGGTCAGGCTTGTCCACCTCGGGTCCACCAAACTCCTGGAGCTGCTGCAACCAGCAACACAACATGGCTTCCATGCCCTCGTCCACCTGCAACCAATCACAGGTTGGGATAACTGGATCAGCGTTTCCCATTGGTTCATTTAACACCTTGCTATGCTTGCTTTGTATCTGTGTGGAGTATGATGGTCCGAACGTATAGACTGAACAGTTGTGATGGAAGGGGGCGGGGGGAGGTTGTTGCACTTAGAGTGATGCAATAACACTGGGGTGGCAGAGGAGAATATGGTTTCATTGGTAACTAATAACCTAATTATTCCATCATAAATTTCTCACCATCACCTCTTTTATAAGTGTAATTTTTCGTGAGCCATTGTGCTCACAACTCCTTGTTTTATTGGACAATAGCTAAGACGCATCATACTCAAAATTAATTATTTTTCCTGATTCCTCCTTAGAAGCTGAATTTTATGGACAACAATACACATCGATAGAGATGCTTTTGCACTTCGACCTACGTACTGACCAATGAGAAGGAGAACATCGCTTACCCTGAGAGTGTCCGGGACCTGAGGGAACACGAAGTCAGTGGGGGTCAACAGGATCTTGTAGGGTCCCTTGAACATCCTCTTCCTCAACACCTGCCGTCTGCAACAGGTGGCGTCACATCACCAACAACAAGTATGGACATGAGACAAGGAAGAAATTGACCGGATACATGTTGTAGAGTGTGCATGTATGAAGTGTGAATGTGTATCTTAGATGGTGACATACAAGGTTTAAGGTTGCAAAATTTGCAATACATAATGAAGGATATTTGTTGTACAATCGTTATGCACAAATGAAGAAGCTGCCTGAAAAGAGGAGATAACGTAAAGCCAGTTGTTTGTTGCGGATTGCCAAGATTAAAAAAGTAAATGGTCAAATTTAGCAATGTGCTGAGGAGCAGAAGACTTCATGACTTTGAAGTATTGTTGACTTATTTCTAGAATGATGTGTTCTTCGACAACCCCGCCACAAGGAAAGGACATTAACCTTTATTTACCAGTTCACCCTCACATGTATTGTTCACTTACGTTGACAATTTCTAGTCTCAATCCAATCTATGAATCATCAAATAACAGTCTAAAATTAATAGCAACAACCAGCAGCATTATTGGATCACAAGATTAGTGCAAATAGTTGTTAGATTAGAGAAGGTTATATGTAATGTGTGCTTGTTTGATGTACTGATGTATTGAGTGTGTGAGGTATTGACACCTACCTGGCCAGTACCCCCAAAGCCACGATGCCAGTAGCCAGCAGGGCTGAGCAGATGACGATGGTTGCGATGTTGGCTCCCTTGCTCAGCACTTCGTTGCTGTCTACCAACATAGCAGAAACACAACAAGTTGAAGATAGCAGAAATAGGTCGATAGGAACATAAATTACAACAATGGGTTGAGTGTTAGCTTTCAATATTGGTGTGTACGTTTATTGTTAAGTCAACAATGACCCAGGCACTAAGGCTGTTCAGTAGCTTTACACTCACATGCAAGTTAAAGTAAAAGTGTACCCCTACCTGTGACGTCGTTGTCGCATTCCCCGTTAAAGCAGCTTCCTCCGTCCATGTCTGCGTTGTTCTGCGTCCCCGTCTTGAGTCTGTTCTTCCCCCAGTCCTGCAGGTTCGAGACCAGACTCTTCAATACGAAGCCACTCCCGTTGCCCGAGTCCAGCTGAAGCAACGGCCGCCATCTTGTGGCACTTGTTGCGTTCCCAACGCGATCTAGTAGCAAGAAGCGCAACTTTCCCGCCGCACAGTCGCTCGACGACTTGTTGGCGTCTGCGAGGAGACCCAACGCCAGTCTGACCTTGACCCAGATCTCCTCGTTGACCCCGTAGCTGGCCACGCCCACATTCAACAGGTCTGCGACCTTGAACACGGGGTCGACGCTGGTCAAGACCAGGAGGGCGTCACTGACGTTGCCGTACGACTCCCACAAGTGGTCCTCAGCCATAGACTCAGCCAGAACGTCAGGGAACGACCTCACGACGCGGGTATCATGTCTTTCCATCTCTCTCTTATTGGTCCCGTTCACTTTAGAATCTAAAATCTGACCTACGCCAAGGTCACTCTTGACCTCTAAACTCCCGCGCGCTTCTCGATTCGACCTTGAGAAGTCCCCCTTCAACTTCTCCTCCCCTCTCTCGTCTCTTGCGGTGATGACCGTCGCAGGTTCTGGTGTCGTGGTGGTGCTGCCGTCCTCGCCGCCCTTCGGCTTTCTCCCGACGGCCGGCGGAGAGTGCCGAGCGCTGTGATTGGTCGCCGTGGCCGGGGGGAGGAAGGTGATGACGGAAGACAAGTGGATGGCGACGAGCGTAGTGGCCGGCGAGCGGGTCAGGTTGAGAGTCTCGATAGATCGCAGGAGGTCGAAGGTCAGAGACGATCGAAGTGGAAGACAAAGGATGATCACTGCGAACAGAAACGAGGGTGTTGGGTGATAAACATGAAACAAAGTGGATGTTTCAGGGTTTACGGATTTCAAACGCTTCAGCCCATCATTATGATGTGATTGTGTCTCCAGACAGCGAACCTTCAGCTCACACATGCAGCTGTACAACTGTATTGCTCTCTCACTTCAAATAGGTACTACATTTTACTCTTGCAATCAGCCGCTTGGAAGGCAAGTTAATACTGTTGTATCGTAATTTGATTGTACTAACGAAGTACTAGGTTTATCATTGTATATAAATATGAATATGATACATTTCATTCAGACTACGTCACAATCGTAACAAGTTATTTAAGCACTTAGAAGGGAGCTGATTCAGTTCAAAAACATATTCCATCACCATCAGTCATTGTGAAAGTTGTCAATAGTGTTTCAATTTGATTCATGTAAATGTTATAGTTAATGCTGTGCGAGTCCCTGATTTCAGTTGGGAGAGCGTTCCAGGTTCCTATCGTGTTGCCTGTGAACGAGAGAGAGAGAAAGAAAGGGAGAGAGAGAGGAAGAGAGAGAGAGAGAGAGAGAGAGAGAGACAGAGAGAGAGAGAGAAAGAGAGAGATTTTATACAGACTTATCTAATTAATGTATCTCGTTTCCCCGCGAACAAAGCGTCGTTCTATTTTACTACTCCAGTTTGTATTCGAATCAAAGTTTTTGTTCTCTAATATGGAGCAAACTGTCTCGTTCTTTGCGATACAGGAAGCTGCAACGTTGCCACTTAATTAACAATCACAGACGGAATGTTTAGATAACGTACGAAGCGAGACAGTTACTTCGAATAATGAATATAACCAAGTTAAAAGCTGCACTTGCGTCGACCAACTCATGTACATTGAAACTTAACGTCTACTTTTCTGTTTCTAGTTTTCCACCTGGATTTTTCATATTTTCTCTCCATCGTAACTGAAGTTTTTAATGACCACTCTCATGACCTTCTGAAGTCACTTGCAGCTCAAATTGTTCACCCTTCGTGTTCGGTATAAATTCACTATGAAATATCTGATTTGTATCTCTTGTTTGATATTTTGATTGTTTGCTGATTGAAATTTTGTAGATTGTCCTGTTAACTTTCATTCTTTTTCATTAAACACCTTTAAAAAACTGGTATATTTAGTTGTGTGTACAGACTTCGCGTAGAAAGTCGTGTTTGATGACGTCAGAACTGAACGCCCCCCCCCCGCATAACTCTCTTATTCCCCTCACGCGCCTAACAATGCTCACAGCACCACTGGATCACTCCAATCTGCGTCTAGACTAGGCAAAACGTGTCTATTGTGTTCTATAATCTACAACATTGATTATATTAATTTGAACAAGACAGGGAATATTAAAACCCCGCAAAACTTCAGAGTTTTTGATAATATCTTGAGTAAAGGGTGTATTTATATAAATAACGTGGTGACCATGCACAATTAATGTTATAATTAATGTAATAATAATTAATGTTATAATTTATGTAATAATAATTAATTAATAATTAATGTAATAATAATATAATGTTTGTTTGTTTTCAATGAAGAGTTGATTGTTTAATGCTATTGGTTGAATATCAACTGTCCTCTAACATTGGTTTGCTATAAATACTCTCGTGTGAGACAAACGCCCACAGTGATCTGTATTTGAAACCTCCCATAATATGAAAGCAGGAGCCGCCACTATCAGTTTGTAACTCTGTGGATCTGCATCTCAAAGCGATCTCTCTCCAGAGACCAACAGATGTATTTCAAGTGCTAATTTGTTTGCATATTTCAAACGCGGTTATTCTGGTAAGCTACAACCGCAGAGATTCCACACACTACACCTTAATCAGATGCACAGATTGGCTAAAAGTGGAGAGCTGTATACACAACCTTCCAGCTGGACATTCACGCGGTAGTTGCCAATTAGAACTGCAAATGAGCCGACAATGATAGTTTAGAAGAGCTCTCATAAGAGCGCATTATAAGTACAACATGGACACTGAACAACGTCTACATCCCCAAACTTAAAATTGATGAAAGAGAAACTTGCGCATTCTACTACAAAGTACAAAGTACAAACCCACATAGTTAAAAGCCCATCTCCCTTGTTATTCAACTAAGTGGTTAGTTTAGTCAAAGGCCATAAGCATCAATTTTCTCTTCAACTCGAGAGAACCTTTAGTGAAATCAACAACAAACAGCAGACCTCATTAGCTTTGTGTAATATTCACCTACTCATCACACACGGCAGAGTGGGAGGGAGGGGGGGGGGGGCGTTTCCTACAACACTCATACCAACTGGCTGACCCGGTGTAACAATCTCTACACTCAAGGTGGGATCACTGACCTATAAGTGTAAAAATAATTATAAGGGTTTCGTTTCTGTTGTTTTACTTCTGAATGGCAGTACAGCCTATTTCAAATACTAATCGTTGGCGTTTGTGCTTTCTTCTTTCTTTGTGACGTCGGCATCGATAAATGCAGAACGGAAACCCTTAATGGTCCAAGGCTCAAATTTCTCCAAACAAAACACCAAATATTCCTAAACACAATGTGTGCTGGTATATAAAGTGAAGCCAGAGTTGACAAAGAAGTTTAGAATTTCTCTATCGAATCTGCTAAAGCCAAAGAGATTTAAAACATAAAACTACTTTTTAAGATGTGTCTTGTCTAGTATTTCATCGTTGTCAGCTGGATCCAGTTCGTGATTTTTAAGGGGGGGGGGGGGGGGGATCGGATGCGTCCTCAAGAAGCTTCCCCAATGAAAACCAGTGCTATTACTGACACGGAGGTAAGTGAACATGACACATGGACTGCCAGAGTGGAAGTAGTCTTGGCTCAACAGGTTTCCCAGACTATTCGTGTTAGTTGGTCGCCAATACTTGGCTGGGTGACAGGAATCAGTGTTCAACACTACACTGGGACATCACGCACACGCACACGCACACGCACACGCACACGCACACGCACACGCACACGCACACGCACACGCACACGCACACGCACACGCACACGCACACGCACACGCACACGCACACGCACACGCACACGCACACGCACACGCACACGCACACGCACACGCACACGCACACGCACACGCACACGCACACGCACACGCACACGCACACGCACACGCACACCGAGACGGAGAACAGAAACCATGAAAGAAAGGAATATTAATCATCGACAGAGTTCTATTCCCCCTGACTTCCTCTCATCGCATCGGGAACAACGAGAAGGGGGCGGAAGCAGTTTTGCCTCGGGCGGCCATGACGTCATCGCGGAGAAAGTACTCGAGCTCTTTGGGAAGAGAAATGAGACGGCCAACTTTTACGGAACGTGTTATAATTACTTTGAAATAGTGGCTAAACGTTGAGCTACCGGTACAACAGCGTTCATGGCCTCTTTGTTATGTCTCGATGCACCACTCGGATATCTCAGACAGAATAAATACATTGTAAGCGGGGGAAGCTGTATTACGCTCACATGAATGTGATAAAACTCACATAGAAAGTGTTGAAAATTAACTCGTCTAATTCTAAACTAATAGACGTGTTTACAATACTATAGTACGACCCCGGTATATATATTTATCCTTGGGATAGCTTATCACCATGGCAAACACCAGTCAGAAATGTTACTTATCATAAGGTTAACAGTTATACCGACATCGTAAGGAGAGAATAGTTCACTTTAAAGTATTGTCAGTCTGAAAATGTTCAATGTTAATATCACTGCTTGAAAGAGGTTGGCGTAAATACACCTGATTACGACCGGCCGTAAACCGCGTGACGTCACGCGCTGATATACGGCGTCTGAGGAAGGGAGGTAGCGGCCTCTTCGTCATTCGGTTTTACGATGCACAAAAACTACGTCGCAGAAACGGCAGAGTAGCGTAAAGTTCTAACAGGATTATGGGCCCTAAATAACCCCCCCCCTCTCATCTTGCGTTAGTGGGGCGCGCGCACTTTACCCTCCCCCCCCCCCCCCGAAATAAAACATCCACCCTTGCGTTAGTGCGGTTAATATTACACCCGCACTTTGGGGGCGCGCTTGTTGTACATTATCGACAGGTGAACAGATTTGTGGTTGCAATATTGGGAATAGAATCCATTACAAACCCATCCATGTAAATACATTCGGTTGGGTAGTGTCAACTGGCTTCATATTGGTAGTTTGAATAATTGTAATTGCACCCTGTATATATGACTATCTATTAGAAGCTTGGTTAAGCAGATGATATTGTATTATGGCCTTCCCGCTTTCGCCACTGCCTTATCATTGACACTTAGGGTTCTTGTTTGTTGCTGTCGAGAAGGTTACAACGTTTGTGGAGGATTGCAAAGAGTTTTACCTCCTCAATCATTCATATGATGTCATACTTAGAAAGAAGTCGCTTAGAAATACCTACAATAGACGCAACAAGGCAGCCGAAAACACTTTCTAATCAACGGCTAGTTGGAGATAGTTTTAACCAGGCCAGTATATTGAGCGAGTACCCAAGAACCAATAATCTTACTGGTCTCGTAATTAGAGAACAGACTCAATCAACCTCACCGAACTCAAGATTAATATTTGCGATTCTCTCAGTGACGTCACAAAGGTGCCGGGGGGGGGGGGGGGGGGGGTAACAAACAGACGAGCAAGACGCAGCTGAGATTAAAACCAAGTAGAGCGACTCTCTAGGCTTTGTTCGTGGTCGTGTTCGTGTCGAACAGACCAACGGATCTCAAAGAATGCGCAAACCACGTGACCGAAAGTTTTCTATTCAGAAATGAACCAGAAATCTCATTGCATACATGGAACTCAACTCACAAAGCACATTGTTGTTTCGATGCACAATGTTCGCCACTTTTCCTGTTTCTTCGTCAAGCGTGACCGTATTGGCGATAAGCCGGTAAATGAGGGCTCGAAAATTAGTTATTTTCGTAAGTTACCAAGTACTAACTTGTTCTACTTTAGCTTTATGTTGAAAAACCTTATGTAACATAACAGTATTGTTGAAGTCAGTAGATCGTATTTGGCACTTTCTTAAATAGTACCATCATTATATTCTCAAAGAATCCTGTGAAATTATCTCATCAGCGGACAACCTGTATCCCTCTTAAAAAGCTTAAACCACAACACCCTGTTGGCTGCGGCGCTGTTGTGGGGTCTCCCATTTCATCGAGCTTAGAGCCGGTTTCCCGACTATATTTATCTTGTGACAATCCCTACCCCCCCCCCCCCCCCCCCCGACATATATTCCAGCCTAGGCCGCTAAACGGACGCGTTGTAAAAAGCAATCTCTTCTAACAGTTTCAACACTTTTCATCGCCTCAGATGTTTACGGGTTGGCTTTGTCGTGAAGCAAACGTTTTTTTTTTTTTTAGAAAACATTCTATACATGAAAATTGCTAAAGCTGAAACAAAAGACAACTATCTAAATCTACCAACCTTTCCTATGCACAAAGCCTCACTCTCAGAGAGCGCTCACTCAGTCTATCTCCTGTCTCTGTCTCTCTCTCTTCACATTTTCATCAATTTTCGTTTAAATATTACAATATTTTGCGTAGGTACTACATTGAGCAAGCTGCAGTTTGATTGAGAAGGAATGTTCTAGAAAAGTGGTTGTAGGATCGGATCAGTTCAAGTCTTAGTTTAGGGGTTAGAGTTTAGAACGAGGAAAACCTCAGTTAAAGTTAACGATGGTGTAAGTCTACTGGTGAGAGTCACACAGACACTACCAGATGAGTGAGTGAGTGAGTCTTACCTCTACTCGGGGACTGGTGTAAGGGCCACAGCGACCGGGCCAGGCTGTGGGGGCGACCGAAGGGGGACATCTGCACAATCACGTGATGCTTCACAACCACCCCCTCTGCTCTCAAGGTCACGTCAAGGGCGTGGGCCAGCTGCGGCCAGAAGCTCCAGTCTGTAACAATACAAGTGAAGTGATCACGTGATGCTTCACAACAACCCCCTCTGCTCTCAAGGTCACGTCAAGGGCGTGGGCCAGCTGCGGCCAGAAGCTCCAGTCTGTAACAATACAAGTGAAGTGATCACGTGATGCTTCACAACAACCCCCTCTGCTCGCAAGGTCACGTCAAGGGCGTGGGCCAGCTGTGGCCAGAAGCTCCAGTCTGTAACAATACAAGTGAAGTGATCACGTGATGCTTCACAACAACCCCCTCTGCTCTCAAGGTCACGTCAAGGGCGTGGGCCAGCTGCGGCCAGAAGCTCCAGTCTGTAACAATACAAGTGAAGTGATCACGTGATGCTTCACAACAACCCCCTCTGCTCGCAAGGTCACGTCAAGGGCGTGGGCCAGCTGTGGCCAGAAGCTCCAGTCTGTAACAATACAAGTGAAGTGATCACGTGATGCTTCACAACAACCCCCTCTGCTCTCAAGGTCACGTCAAGGGCGTGGGCCAGCTGTGGCCAGAAGCTCCAGTCTGTAACAATACAAGTGAAGTGATCACGTGATGCTTCACAACAACCCCCTCTGCTCGCAAGGTCACGTCAAGGGCGTGGGCCAGCTGTGGCCAGAAGCTCCAGTCTGTAACAATACAATTCACAAGTGTTGTTTTAATTTACCTATACTTGCTTCACAACACATATGTTCACACAACATAAGGATATACTTAATAACTTCGAATGTAAGTGGCACCACTAATGCACTCAAAACATTTAGTGCAACAGAAGCATGGTAAAAGCCTAAATTAAAATTGTTATGTATTCACAATAAATTAGAGTACCGAATTAGGCCAATTAGCTAAAACTTAGAATTAAACTCACGAGGCAATTAATGTTGCTTTTAACTCTAGGAAACCAGACGTAGATCATTATGTAATTTTTAAATGTAGTGTATAACCATGTTAAGTTCTTGAAATAATATTACAACTTGTTTATTTCGCGTGGTTTTTATGTTGGCGATGATCCAGTAGTTTTTGGTGGAGGCGCCGGGTACGCGACTTGGCGTGGTATTAATGTTGGCGGTGACCGGGTAGTCTTTTGGTGGAGGCGCCGGGTACCTGACTTAGCGTGGCTTTAATGTTGGCGGTGACCGGGTAGTCTTTTGGTGGAGGCGCCGGGTACCTGACTTAGCGTGGCTTTTATGTTGGCGGTGACCGGGTAGTCTATTGGTGGAGGCGCCGGGTACGTGACTTGGCGTGGTTTAATGTTGGTGGTGACCGGGTAGTCTATTGGTGGAGGCGCCGGGTACCTGACTTAGCGTGGCTTTAATGTTGGCGGTGACCGGGTAGTCTATTGGTGGAGGCGCCGGGTACGCGACTTGGCGTGGCTTTAATGTTGGTGGTGACCGGGTAGTCTATTGGTGGAGGCGCCGGGTACCTGACTTAGCGTGGCTTTAATGTTGGCGGTGACCGGGTAGTCTATTGGTGGAGGCGCCGGGTACGCGACTTGGCGTGGCTTTAATGTTGGTGGTGACCGGGTAGTCTATTGGTGGAGGCGCCGGGTACGCGACTTGGCGTGGCTTTAATGTTGGCGGTGACCGGGTAGTTTATTGGTGGAGGCGCCGGGTACGCGACTTGGCGTGGCTTTAATGTTGGCGTGGCGGGTACGCGATGACGGACGAGAGTTGGCGCGGTATTAAGCCGGTCGGTATGGAAGGCACGTAGCGCACCCCTTTTATCAAGATAGACGCCTCCGTTCATCCCATTATTTATGACCGTGTGCGATGGGTGAAATGTCGCGAGCTATACGGCGGGGTTGCCACTTGAACGCCGGCCAAGCAATGTTGCCAAATTATGAATTTCTGTTAAGAATAAGAAAGTCTTAGGAATATCTCACAGTTTGAAATGTTCGTGTAAAATTATAACAAAAACTATAAGACTTCTCTATTGCAGTCTGGGACAGTTGCGACGCTAGACCGTGTGATAGTGTAGATAAGTGAAAGAAGAGCCAATTAAAGAGGTTTTCCGACTTCTTATAGCGTCCTAAATCGAACAAGTCTTTAGTAAAGTTGATCCTTAGCTCTGGGTGGGTTATAGAGAAACTATTAAATGAAATCCAAGGAGGTTATGCGTTTCCTTCTGATCTCTTTGGCCACACACTGTACGCTTCCACTAGTCTCGATTACTTCTTCCAAGGAGAGGAATTTATTGGTGACTCTGTAGAAGCCAAACTGTAATCACACGGAGATAGACAGTTAGCTCTAGTTTGTGTAATTAAATTTGTAATTACATTTACATTGCTTGTCACCGCAGGTATAGACTAGATTTTAATTAAAAAGTATATTTAGAGGAAATTAATTAAACTATTTTTGACATAAATATATAAATGTGATTAAAACTGCGAAGAGTGTTCATCAAACAACTTTTTAATCGTTACAATTATTACATCTGAAAATTTACGTGAATTATAAAAACTTTTTACAAAACAAAATATCTACAAAATATAACACACGTTTATACCTTTTCAACTGTAATGTCGTTATAATTTCAAACTGTCACTCAAAGATATGGATACGGTGATATCAATCCAATTTCAGAAAGATTTAAAAGATTATTCCTCAGTTTATGTCGTACTATTTCTTAAAGCCGCATTCACATAAATGACTATTGATTACTGACTATTGACTATTGACTAGTGATTATTGACTACCCAAAGAAAGATATGAACACTACACAACTAAGTTCTTTGACACGTATGATCTGCCACCTAGAACAAATGAATCAAACTGATTGACAAACAACGAGCTGTCAAAATAATAAAATTGCAACATTATGAAGAAAACGAGGTATGGCGATAGTAACTGATTCACCAGTTAAAACGTTTAATGATGGGCTTAACCAAGTTGTGAAAGTTTTGTATGTTTCTTGTTTGTTTTGAAGATTTGTTTTCAAAATAAGAATGTTTTATTGTTTGACAGCTTCATAAAAATAATAAATAAATAATATTCGCCGGAAATAGTCAAAAACAAATATAAACTTGACAGTAATTGAATAGTGGTATTGACTTCCGTTGCTCCACATTCATTGGCTGAACGCGAACGTTGTGATTGGTTGTAACTATGACTTCCAGATATCTTCAATTCGTTAGTCAATAGTCAATAGTCATAAGTCAAAAGTAAAGTTGTGTGAACGTCAGCACGTATCGCCTATGGTTCAATTCGCTTAGTCACTAATCAATAGTCAATAGTCAATAGTCAATAGTCACTAGTCATTTATGTGAACGCGGCTTTAGCCGCGGTCTAGAGAACAGGTGGATGATCTTTCAACAGTTGATAGGATCATACGCTCACTGTTCTTAGAGTCACATTCAAATATATGGGATCAATATTCGATGCGAGATTTAATGAACTGTTCAACGAGCCAGCAAACAATAATAACATTATTGTATTGCTTTGCTAATATTAATAAAGATTGTTGTATTTTATCTCGTTGCACAGAACGGTTGCGTTTACACATTTTAACGTAAAAAATGCCCGGCTTTATATTGAGTATCAGCTGACATGATTTAAAAGCTTCTGATTGGCAGTTGCCTCTCTCAGTAAGAAGCAACTCGCTACTGGTTTCTACAGCTACTAAGACGCCACACGGAAACACCCGAGAACGCCGACGAAACTCGTAAATACTCAAGTTTAATTTAAAAGGTTTTTTTATTTAATGTACTTTTAAAACGCCCTAAAGTTTTTAACTAGACTAGACCACTTTGAGGGAAATAAAATAGAGAAATTTTAATAAAATGAATACTGTGGAGACGCAGGACAACGGTTCACATTATCTGAACAATTAATTGTTGTTCTTGAAATTGTTTGGTGCAATTTATTTCCCGCTAAAAACCTTGAACGTAAATTAGTGTCAGATAATGGCTGCTCGGTCTTGCGGCTATAAAACATGGGGAACAGATGTGACCAGACCATACGTTGCCTCTAGACATTAGCGGCATTTGCATACAGAGTGGGACACAGACAAGAGGCCCTGGACTCTGGATAGCAGGCGTCCAAAGTACAGCCACGGCACACAGACAAGAGGCGCTGGACTCTGGATAGCAGGCGTCCAAAGTACAGCCACGGCACACAGACAAGAGGCGCTGGACTCTGGATAGCAGGCGTCCAAAGTACAGCCACGGCACACAGACAAGAGGCGCTGTACTCTGGATAGCAGGCGTCCAAAGTACAGCCACGGCACACAAACATGAACCAAGAGACAAGTACATTTAAGAAGAGAGTAGGCTCATTACAGGCAATGTAGAAATCCTGGATTATCAATAGTTGCAAGTCCACAGCTAAGCCTAGAAGCATTTGTCAGAGTAGGGCCAAACAGCCACTCTAAAGGCCATGGACTGTTCTGTAAGTAAGCCAATGTATTCTCAATGACAACTGGTAAAGTTGTATCTTATTTTAGAGGTAATGTGAACACGCCGTAATATAACGAGTGTCCTCCTCGACATGGAGTAAGAATGCAAACCACACAGATGTCCTAATGCTTGGCATAGTTTGCTTGTTCCAGTCACGCGGCCATGTTGTTGGTATGTGAAGCACGCGCCTATACACGCACGCACGCACGCACGCACGATCTTACACGACGCACGTTCTGTACGTAGAGGGGCTGCATTGCTATGACGTCATCAACCCTTGCGCGCGCAACAACGACCACGTTGAATGAATCTCACTTGATGAAATGAACGCCGAAACGTCGAGAAGCCCCGGCGAATGTGTTAACCTGTCGTCTCCTCGACAATAAAGACAGACCCACTCAAAGCTCGGATACTTTAACTAAAGTAACGATAAAGCTTTTGATTGGCTGAGCGCAGGTCAAGGCCTACTTTGTTCTTTACTAACAGTGTTGAAAACATTCAAAGTTGAATTTGTCCATAGCTCCTTTATTGAGATCATTTGTAAATCAGTGATATAGATGGAAAGTTAATACACAAAGTACAACAAAGGCTCAGTACGACAGGGGGGGGGGGGGTGGAAGGTCAGCTTGTCTAGACCCGTGTCCGAATCTTAACACCGAGCGTGGGGTTGTTTCTCGCCCAAACTAAACTAAAGCAATCGACAAAGTTTGATTGGTAATCTGGGTGTTGGGTCTGACTGTGCACACATCCTCACTACTACAATACAGCTCACTGCTTCGCTTCTCAACTCTCTGGTGCTGAAGGTTGGTTTGTGTTGTAGTTGCGGATCAGAGTAACATGACAATACAGAAGTTATGACAATGCGATGTACTTTGTGCATCCTAGTTCGATCTAATCGTGTATTGCAATTGGTGTCTAATAAGCATTGTGCACCCCTGTCCAACTGTTTACTACGACTGGCCACTATACTCTGCACAGCACCTTGTGCACCCCTAGTTGTGATGGCGTTGTGCACCCCTGGCTCGAAGCGAATGGTCGGTGTTTTCACGTTCAGCCTCAACATGCATCCCGCTAGAAGATTGCTTTGATGCGGGCTATGAACGCCCCCAGTCCCCGCACATCACTGCACCTTGTGCACCCCTAGCTATTATGGCGTTGTGCACCCCTGGCTCGAAGCGCGTGGCTAATGGTCGGTGTTTTCACGCTCACTCCCAACATGCATCCCGCTAGAAGATTGCTTTGATGCGGGCTATGAACGCACAACACAATCACTGCGCAAGTCGAGGGAATTTCAATTTATGTAAAAACATGACAATTGCAGTACTCACAACATTGTATGGCCACGGGCAAACAGTGCATGGGCGGTGGCGGCATTAAAAGCTAAATGTGGCATCACTGTAAGAGAAACACCCTAGTAATTTACATTCGTTTGAAATGTTAACGTCGAGTCTCTCTTCACTAAACACTGTTGCCGTATTGTGTTGTGTAAAACTGTCTCTACAGGGCGGCGTTTGTACAAACACGAATGTGTTGTGTTCCACTGTTGCTCATAGTAAACATCCCTTATAGTGTGTTACCATGACATCCCTTCCTCAAACAATATCACGCAAAAGCGGCCTTGCATCAAAATTTACATTTACACGAAATGACCACCCCACCCCTTCTAGTCATAAGAATTGGGCTAAAGTCTTTTATCTTATACCTCCACCCACCCCCATCCAACGCCACCACTTGCAGAAATATCACTTGTAAGATGTGGAGCTCAATCATGTATCATATTTTCATTCTTGCCAAATAATGAATTGCTAGAGTCATGTCTTTTTAACCTACCTTAACCCAGGCTCAAACGCTTCTACTCCGGCCACCCTCCTTACACTAAGGCCTAATGACCGACAGTTTGATCTTGAAGCAACAAATCGCGAACACTGATGCCTGTTTAAGACGCCGCTATAGCTGCTTTACGACAGTCGTTATTGAGAAATGAGCTGCCACTCAAGGAATGGTCTACGGCTGACATGTCAGCACGGCCACGTCACTTCAGAGCGCTGACGCCGAGCAGATAAGACGTATAGTCTGCTCGGGTGAAGATTGTATAGCCCGCTTGCCTATAGAACACAAGGGGGTCCTTTGCACGCGATGTTTGCACATATTAGACACACGAGACGCGTCTCCAATATCTCTGTTTGAACGACAGCGGATCTTCGCGAGTCAATCCCGCTGGGGCTGTGAGGGACCTTATTGACACAATCCATAACGCTGCCTTGCTGCAGACTTGACTCGTCACACATGCTTGGCAGTTGCTGGTTCCTATTTTTCTTCATACATTTTGCTATCTTAGTTTTTGTGTTTCGTTAATTCATTCATCCCGTTTTCAATCATTTATAAGTATATTTAATTATGTTTATTTTAATTTAATTTAACTAATGGGAACTTAAACCTCTTTATGATTACTTGTTCTTTTTAGTTTTCAGTTATAAATGTTATCTCATTCATTATTTTTAGAGTGTTTGGTTTGATATGCTATGATAACACCAATCTTGCTACATTTAAAAAATGTGTGGTTTTGGTGTTTTTATTATTACTTCTCTTTCATATTGCTCAGACGCATTTATTAATATATTGTCTTACTTTGTCACGGGAAATAATCCAATTCACTAAAATTACAAGACACTTATTTTTCAGAAGCGTTCCTACCCGCCCAGTCGTCAGTCCAACCTTCTGTATTTCACCCCCGCCCTCTCAACACTCACACCTCTTTAGTCACAGCCCTGCAAACATTCATTCATGTGTCGAAACTATTCTGAATGGCGACACATTACGCTCCGAGAAACTCCGCTATTTGCTTTCAGCGGGCTCAGAAACTTTCAACATGAGAGATCATAGATCTTCGAAATGAAACGAGGATAATGCGATTCTGAATGGTCGTTTCATCTGAGAATGTCTCACAAACATGCGAGAACGCTTTCAGATTATTCGGTTTGGAATTCATATCACATTCTCCTCTTAAAACTATTTTATCACAGAAAAGATGTTCTATTATTAGGAGATCCAGTTATGAACGTAAACATCACTTACACAAATTGAATGGTTCAATAGCTGTGAAAACGATAGTGCCAACTTTTACCAAGGTCTTTACAATTGATCTAATCAGTCAACAAGTCATGAATGAATGGATATCGCCAGACAAAACACGGAGATGTTTTCTTGTGGGTGTAATTCTCAATACAATACACAAGGTCCGGGGTTTTATTTCTGGTCTGGGCTGGAATATTTTGACATCGGCAATTGTCATGAATTAATCTGTAGGATTTAAGTGTATATGTAAACGGTGACTATGGAGACGCCATAACAACGAGCACATAAGATGTATTGTGTCGCCCACTGAAAATCAATTATTGCAACTGAGTGGGCAGACAATTCATTAATTGTATTTTACATTGCCGTAGAATTATCACAAAATAGTTACAGCTTTCAATAGTGATTTTAAACTGCTCTTCTCCGTTCAAACTAGACTGTGTTATGAATTCGTGTATTTGGTTGAAACAGCTCTCTATTTTTGTTCCTTTTTCTACCAGTTTTTTAATCCCCACTTATTTATTATCTGTTTGTTGCTTGCATGTACTCCAATCTTGGTCTGTTCAGTTACTATTTTTCCATCCACTTACTATACTCCTCAGTATCCCAGCATGCCTCGAAATATGCTCCACTAACTATTCAACGGCTTTTCTATTTTATTTATCAGTTCATTAAATCCTGTGGTTGTGTAACCTCAAACCCCCATGTATAAATCGAGCTGGTCAGAAGGAAACGAACCATGGCTTTAGCACAGCCCACGTTGTGGCTAGCTTGAATCAGATTAGTCAACCCCTAGAGTTTAATAAAATTCCTGCCTCCCAATGTCTGTCGTTTTCGAAAGCAGTCGCAGATTCGCAATATCAAAGATTCCGTGTTTTGGCGCGATGAAGTTGTTGGACGCGTCCGCAGCTGTTTCCGAACGCGCCCCCACCGCCCCTGAGAGTCGAGGGTGCGAGTCACGGCCTACTGATGCCAGTGTTGGCTTCGAAGTGACGTCATAACGATCATAATGGACGGCAAAATGAGTATTAGCATTGGAGTCATCAATTGAAGACGAAATATACCATGCAAATGTGAGAGTTCTAACGCTAATATATTCTACCAAAGATTAAGATAATGATCGTGTGTGCCATTGTAAACCATATAAAGAGTGACAGAGACAAGAAGTTGCTTTTAATAGTAATAGCCGGCTAATGTAAGAGAACAGTAGAACTTCAACATTCACACTTTGTTCTCACAGAAGTAGTTAGGCACCGCGTTGTTTAGTTTACAGCTCAATATCAAGAGTATAACGCTTCAACAAAAACTACTTTTTGTACGTTTTTCGAACATCTGATAATGCAATTTTTTAGTACCACTCTCTGTCAGTTTATTTTTACGGATAGATATATAGAAAACGAAATTTGCTTCGGGTGGTTGGTTGCTCGCAGAGTGCAAAGCGGGGATTGGGTTAGAGTTTAGAGTAGCTAAAACCCTTACGTGCCCGATAGAGGCAGCATAGGTTGCTTTGCTCCCATTCGGAACATTCTGGCTTTGACAATCATGGTAAGAGCCGCAGTGGCGCAGTCAGTGGGGGGGCCTCCATTCCATGCGTTTTACTCTTCTATGAAGACCAATGAAAGTAAAAAATAAAAATACCACTAACACATTGGTTGAACGGCAAAAAACAAATGTAATATTGTTGGAAATATATGCGATGCAAACCTTAGTATCAATTTGGAGCAGGCCCGTTGTATTCCTTAAATTTACTATATTTTTAAAACACAATTGGTTAGTAGGAGTCTCCTTCTCTCTCCCTTCCTACACCCAAATCTAGCCGTGGATATTCCATCTGGCTGAGTCTCGTGCATGACAAAGTAGCAACCAAACCGATTGTTACCTACATCTGTAGAAATCGTTATTTCAGTATAATACTGTCAACAACTTTAAATAGTGGCGATCCTAAGTAAAGCTAAGCTTGTTCATTTCAATGAGCAGGAAAAAATCAGCAGATCTCAGGAAATGTTTACAATTTAGCGATACAAATTACATATAAATAAGCGTGGGGTAAAAGGAATTTTCTGGAATGTTTAGTTTGTATTTGTCTTCATTGTCGTGTACACTATACTCTTATATAACTAATTAATGTTGGCCACCACTCATAAGCGAGTATATTAGTCAAGCTGGTAAGCTGACATTCCGACATGAGACTGACATTTAATTAGATAGCAAACACTGCAGAAGTGTTCTGACCACATGTGTGCACACTAATCGATACAAGTAGTAACCACACATGTGTCTTCGTGGAGCAATTATATCTCAGCCTGGGAAGACCATTCAGGCATACGAATAAGCTTCTATAGGACGAGTAGTTACTCTTGGTCTAGGTTTGACATTATAATCACATCAATTGTACAGTTCATGCATTGAATATGCAACTGATTTCCACCGCCTACCGCTATGGACTGCTGGGGCCTCGTCTCAAACACCATGATTCATTTTCAGTTGTGAAAATCCTACATTTTATTACGTGTTTTGTTATTACATCTTCAAAGGCGTTAACGCTTACCAGATCCAACTATAGCTAGATCAGTGTCTTGCTCTTTTTATCCCCCTGGGAGAAGAGTGAGAGAAAACTACTGATCTAGGTACTCGGATGAGGTAAGCGTAAGCACCCCAAAGTCTCCAGTTAGTATGTGGTAGAATCCTGTTCATATATCAATGTAGATGATAAAAGTTTAACCCGTTCCCCTACCGAGATTCCCGGGGGAGCCACGGGATAGCGAAGAAGCTCGCGTTACCATCTGGGATCGCATAACACAATAGCAGAAAAGAAATAAGGATGATTTACCTTCTCCAAACACAAGACGGAATTGTTTCTGCGCATGCGTCATTCTGATCCGGACGGCATTCAACAGAATTGATGTGAAAAGCGCGTGTTTGAGTGTTTTATCGCGCTTCGGTTGGTACCGCTCACTCGCTCTCCGATCGTCATTTGTCTGCGCGTACATTCGCGGCCGTCCCGTCACGTTTGCATATTTCATTTTTATTTCCCGCTCGCTGCCACGTATGTCCGTCCGTCGCGCGGGCTGCGTAGATGGATACATAAAACATTCTAGTGGAGGCCGCACGGTTCCCGGACCGTGGGATAAAGCATCTCTTTCTCTTCGTTAATGTTTTGCGCAACTTCCGCACACGCAATTCGTTTTCTTATAGATAAATCATTCTTTGTAGAAACAAAACTGTTAATTTCCCATATTTAGTATTATTTTGTTATTATTACACTTGTATTGTGTCGACTTTATTTTATCATCCTATATTGTGTCGACGACGATATGTCTTATTATGATGGACGTCGAAGAACTACAAAAAACTCAACTATCGCGAATTAAATTCCCAACAATAACGGCGCAAATAACCAAGATGTTTACGCGCGGTTAAACACCTAACAATCAATCACAACAATCAGTTATTTATTCTGCTTAGTTCATAACAGTAATCAAGTTGTAACTTGGTATTATTTTTGTCTTTTTACGATTATTTAGTCAATTTTCTCTTTCGTATTATGCTTGTGGAGTATATAGCGTACAACGATTACTAACTAGTCTAGGGCTGTATTCATGTTCTGTCAGAGAAGATGCCACCTTACAACCGTCAAGAAACGTTAATTAAATACCTTAGCTGTTCAAACGCTCTTGGTTTGAGAGCGTGTCATCCTACTGGAAACTAATTAGCTAACAAAGAAAACAAATACTTCGTGTTAAGAGGATTCTTTCAGTCCCACACATATTTCAGTTACTACGTTTCACCAGAACATTGGAGAATACTCGCCGGGTGAAAGTCACGTTACCTTGTATAGGTCTAGAATCTAGATAGAACATTAATTCCATGGGGTTTAGTGATGATTTGTTTTCATTTCAAGTGTTAATAAAATAATTGCGTTCGTGTCCCAGTAAGTCAGTCAGCAGTTACCCCTTCACCTTTCGCTCACTTTATCTAATCTAGTACCGCGCTTTCTCCTTATAATCAGCTTCACAATCATCGAGCGAGGTCATTGCTGCAGGGGGAAATAGAGCGACCTTAGGAGAGCAACTAGTTGGCCTTGGAATCTCCTGCGATCCGTTTTCACCCCTCCCTCTCCTCCCCCCTCCCTCGCAGTCCCACCGCCGACCGATATCCTGCATCCGAAGGGAAGTGAGCAGTTTAATCTCGGGCCTCGTTATCACTGAGCAACCCTGTGCTGCCTCTTAGAAGTTTTATGTTCGAAGTTAATTTAATTGATATCGTCAAATACAAATATGTTTTCAGGGCATAGATAGAACCGATACAAAAATTTTGTTTTCATTCGTTCGAGTAGAAAACCGCAACTGAATTGCCATTGCGATCTTGAAGTGGGACGAGTTGAACAAAACTGCTGCCATTTAATTGGATCGAACGAAAACAACAGCAAAAATATAATGATACATTTTTGTTTGTCGGTTTTACACTGTTATAGTTATTATTTACTAGCGGTAGCAGTAGAAGTAGACCTATTGGCAGTAGCAGTCACGTGTTGCTATAAAAGCTGCCGGATCTAAGTGTAACATCCCCGAACCATCATCGCGTCTCTCTTCAAGAGAAACACGACGAAGAAACTTATCTCTGTCATCATCTTGTCTCTCGTGACGTCACCGCCACCCCCGGCGTCGCAAGAGATGGAGATATCTCTTCAACACCCGTCCAGGGTGGCTGGGTACTTAAAGGGGAACTCAGCGTTACCGCGACCCCAATTGGTACAGCCCCCTCCTTGTAAGCGTCATTATCTTGGTCATCGCGATCTTGATCACTTTTTACATTCACTCTTCTTATGCCTGCCCTCTTGGCGATCTAAACCCCTTCAACGCCCCTTAACTCCTCCACCCCCATAAGTATTCTGTTCCCCTTATAGAACTTTTCCGTCAATGTGTAACGGATCTGATTCGTCCGATGAAGCTGTCGATAGGAGACGTAAATCAAAAAACTTAATGATAGAAGGGACACATTACAAGGGGCACACTATCATTGTAAGGGATTCCCTACCACGCGGGAGATACGTCAATATAGGGAACACACCAACTGTATGGGACATGTCTACTTACACTACGCACGTAGGCTATGTTACTGGCTCTAACAGTAGTCTCATAACATCGTAACCATGTTTCATAGCTGCGCAAATGAGCACTTCTCCCAACTGATTGCATTTCAAAGTGCGTCTGTTGTGCTCAAAGCGACCATAACCGCTGGCTTGTTGCTGTCAGAGACAATGTGCGAGATGCACTTGCCATATTCTCGTCCATGGATGACAATGCTGTCATGTCCATGCAAGGTCCACGTTTCAAGGCGATCCAGCTTCCTATTGAACTGATTTAATCAATGTTCACAGATATAAATGGCAGCCGGATTGAACCGAGCCACACACGGTTTCAATGCGGCTTAAGGGTCATCAGGTCATCGCCATAGTGGCCTCGTTTGTAGCCAAAGACTCCGTCACTAATTGGATTTGTTATGAAGAGCACCAGGAAGGCAAACGAGGATAATGATCTACGACTAAGAGAAAAGCGAGGAAGAGAAGACATAACAACTCTCTTTGGATTCTTGCCTCATATCCCGATTCTTGGGAGAAATTCGTTCGCAATCTGAGAAACCTTTTATTACGTTGATCCGATTTCCAATTTATCCAATAATGCTTTCGGGAAGCTCCTTTTAAATTGGGATCGCGAGGAACGTTCGAGAAAGCTCTTTAAAACATTACTTAGTAGATTAAATAAAGACTCTTTTCGCTGCGTTTGTTTCTGCCGAAGACGGGATTCAATATGTAAATGTGGTTTTATTCAGCCGTTCTTATTCACGGCTTACCCAAACGGATGCTAATACGCGGTAAGTGTGAACATTGTCTCCTTTGCACAGAGGTAATATTATTTAATAGATTTCAAGACATTTATGCAGAGAAGTTATTGATCGCAAACTCTCTTCAAATTCATGTATAATAAATGATAAATGTTATGCATGCCTTGTTCTACCAGTCGCCATATTTGTTTGGAGCAAAGCTACGATTAACGGCTTATCTCGGTACTAAACGTTTGATAAAACCCGGCCTCAAACATTCAAATCTGCAGGTTTGCCACGAAAATAGTTAAATAATGATAGAAAACTGTTACGTAAAACGTGTTCCATTACCTGTAGTCACAATGGCGGCTGTTTTCCACCGGAAGTGCTTGATGACGTGGACGAGCGCTTCCGCCGATGACGTCAGCGACGGACCCAGCCTCGCAAAGTTGTTGTTGTTGTTGTTGGTCGAGGTCTGCGGGCAGCTCCACGTGAAGAGTTGCTTGTTGCGCAGTGTTGCCACCTTGACGGCAACGTCGCACATGTCGGAGTCGAACGAGCCAATCAGAGCCGAGGTCGCTGGGTTCGAGAGGGTGTCCAACAGGGGTACCAACCCGTGGGACGCATCGCATGCCACTACAACAAAGAAAACACACGCTGCGTTTAGCTGATGAGTTCATATTTTGGAAGGGAGTTGGTAAATAAATTTTCTCTCAAACTAGTGTCATACGAAATAGCCGAGTCCAACACTACTACTAACTTATTTCTCTACTTCTCTAGTTCATCATCTACTTGAAACAGATATATTAGTGATAATTTATGACCGTGTATAAGAATTCTGAAGACCGCAAATATAGCGGACGTGACTGATAAGACTTGTATACTCTACTAAACGAGAAACTGCCTTGAGAAATAGTGAAAGAACGCCAGGTATTTTGATTTCTGTTGTTACAGAGCGCGTGAACAGGGCGCATCATATCCTTCTCTCACAATCATTCCGATCCTGTCAGTCCAAGCTCCCCTCTCTCCTCGTCTTGCCTCACTACCCCACTATCTTGCCTAAACGCAGCCGCTTAACCCCCCCCCCCCAACCCCACCCCACCCCATCCTAGTCTTTGCTTTTCAATGAGATCGCAACGCGTTAATTCCTTTACGCTAATTTACGCGCTCGCTAAGTGGATGTAAATGAGACGCTACGTGTCGTAAATATCAGCGCCTTCTAGACGTAATCACATTACTAGTATAAAGAAGGCTGTGATTGGTTGCCACGCCAGCCCAGCAAGGAACGAAGCTAATTCTGTGACTAGTTTTGAGTAATTGTTTCGTTGAGAAAGGCGTTTAAACGTGTTTAAAGATCGAGCAGTGAGAGTCAAGCGTTAACCCTTGGGACGTTTGTTCTGAAGCAACGTGCGTGACATTTTAATGGCGGAACGTAGAGCGGAACCGACGATTTATGTTTGTTAAGATTGCTTTTAAATGATTTAAAACTGTCACAAACCAAACCAAATAGATGCAATTTCCTAGAGAAGTTAGTGCTCTTTCTTATGAGTGTTTCTTTAAACACGTGTATGTATATATAAATTAAAAACAAACGATAGTTTAATAGTGGGATCTCCCCCTCCACACCCCATGATAGCTTACATGGAAAGAGCAACGATGCGTAGTGCTAGAGAATCTGGGTTCGACCCACAGTAAAAAATTTGATTTTTAAGGACTAACGCGACAGCTGGACCATATGACGTCAGAGAAGATTGGAGGAAAGAGACAAGCAGGAGGTCAAAAATCGGGGATAATGGGATGAGAGGGGAAGTTGTAGTACATCATTTCACCGCCTATTACGACTGGCAGAGTCACTCTAGGTCATTATCTACCCCGGGCCTAGGTGGGAAAAAAATCATTTAGTCAGGATTGCCGGAGAACCAGCTTCCTCCAAAATTAGAGTAATGCGTGCTACCGCTAAGCCACCTCAATCGTTAATTAACTCCGTATATATATGTTTGTCTGTCTCTATTGAGACAGATACCCGGTAATAGTCGAGTCGAGAAACGTCGGTTGGATTATGAAACGTCGTTGTACCGTAATTAAACCGAGGTCGACCATCTGTTACCCCGTCCGGCCACTTTATTAGTCATTAATCAGAGCCCCCCACCCCCCCCACCCGGAGAATATTGATACTGACTGCTGCGTCACTGATGCGGTCATATTAATCACAGTATTACTGCCGGAAAATATGGGGAATTATTTACATTTTGCAATTTATTGGGAAACATGCATAGATACAGTCGGGAGTTCAGTGTAACGGTAGCTTTGCTAATAATTCTCGTTGTCCTGAGGTAAACGGGACGAGCTTCGGGCACACAAATAAACGCGAAACTATTAAATGAAAATACTATTTTACTGTTTGTTATTTATGGTAGAGTCACACAAGTATTTAACAGGTAAAGTGGTCAGGGTATTTTAAAACAACGCGTTGAGGAACTCGTTGAAAATATTTATAAAATTGTGGCTAAAGTGCAATTTATAATCACTTTTGTTAGTATATAACGGATCATTCATGTTAACTGGGCAGCAAAAGCAGATGCAGTTCTTCATCTTGCTCAAGAATTTGGTATTGTCAGCTTATAGAAACAGTGAAACATCCATTCACTAGGCCATAGTACGGTGCAAATAGCAACTACCATAGCTGAGAAATACACAGATAGGATACATTGAAGTCAATTTAACATCTGTAATAACAATGAAAAGAGCTATATAGCCAAACCTGTTCACTCCTTGTTATGGGAACGCTGTGAAAAAAATTTCGCTGAAATAACAACATCCACTACAGGCAGTGTGCTTTTCAATTATCTAAAAAACAAACAGTGGTCACCGTAGGTGGTCACCCCCAAAAGAAGGCAACTTTATGAAATATTTCCGTGTGACAGCATGACTCTTGCATTGTGTTGAGACTTAAAGTCTACCCAATAAAAACTTTACTTATCGGTAAATTTGGCTGAAATTCACAAAATCCACTTCAATAAGTGTGCTTTTCAATTATCTTAAATAATATTCAGTAGTCACCGTAAGTGGTCACCCCATGAAGTAGGCCACTGAATGAAATATTTCCGAGTGACAGCATGACTCTTGCATTGTGTTGAGACTTAAAGTCTACCCAATAAAAACGTTACTTATCGGTAAATTAAGGTGAAATTCACAACATCCACTTCAATGAGTGTGCTTTTCAATTATCTTAAATAATATTCAGTGGTCACCGAAGGTGGTCACCCCATGAAGTAGGCCACTTAATGAAATATTTCCGTGTGACACCATGACTCTTGCATTGTGTTGAGACTTAAAGCCTACCCAATAAAAACTTTACTTAACGGTAAATTTGGCTGAAATTCACAACATCCACTTCAATAAGTGTGCTTTTCAATTATCTTAAATAATATTCAGTGGTCACCGTAAGTGGTCACCCCATGAAGTAGGCCACTTTATGAAATATTTCCGTGTGACAGCATGACTCTTGCATTGTGTTGAGATTAGTCTACTCAATAAAAACTTTACTTATCGGTAAATTTGGCTGAAATTAACAGCATCCACTTCAATAAGTGTGCTTTTCAATTATCTTAAATAATATTCAAAGGTCACCGTAAGTGGTCACCCCTAAAAGAAGGCAACTTTATGAAATATTTCCGTGTGACAGCATGACTCTTGCATTGTGTTGAGACTTAAAGTCTACCCAATAAAAACTTTACTTATCGGTAAATTTTGCTGAAATTCACAACATCCAGTTCAATAAGTGTGCTTTTCAATTATCTTAAATAATATTCAGTGGTCACCGTAGGTGGTCACCCCATGAAGTAGGCCACTTATTGAAATATTTCCGTGTGACAGCATGACTCTTGCGTTGTGTTGAGACTTAAAGTCTACCCAATAAAAACTTTACTTATCGGTAAATTTGGCTGAAATTCACAACATCCAGTTCAATAAGTGTGCTTTTCAATTATCTTAAATAATATTCAGTGGTCACCGTAGGTGGTCACCCCATGAAGTAGTCCACTTAATGAAATATTTCCGTGTGACAGCATGACTCTTGCATTGTGTTGAGACTTAAAGTCTACCCAATAAAAACTTTACTTATCGGTAAATTTGGCTGAAATTCACAACATCCACTTCAATAAGTGTGCTTTTCAATTATCTTAAATAATATTCAGTGGTCACCGAAGGTGGTCACCCCATGAAGTAGGCCACTTAATGAAATATTTCCGTGTGACACCATGACTCTTGCATTGTGTTGAGACTTAAAGCCTACCCAATAAATACTTTACTTATCGGTAAATTTGGCTGAAATTCACAACATCCACTTCAATAAGTGTGCTTTTCAATTATCTTAAATAATATTCAGTGGTCACCGTAGGTGGTCACCCCTAAAAGAAGGCAACTTTAAAAAATATTTCCATTTGACAGCATGACTTTTGCATTGTGTTAACTCTTAAAGTCTACTCAAAAAACTTCACTTATCGGTAAATTTGGCTTAAATTCACAACATCCACTTCAATAAGTGTGCTTTTCAATAATCCTAAATAATATTCAGTGGTCACCGAAGGTGGTCACCCCATGAAGTAGGCCACTTAATGAAATATTTCCGTGTGACAGCATGACTCTTGCATTGTGTTGAGACTTAAAGTCTTCCCAATAAAAACTTAACTTATCGGTAAATTTGGATGAAATTCACAACATCTACTTTAATAAGTGTGCTTTGCAATTATCTTAAATAATATTCAGTGGTCACCGTAAGTGGTCACCCCATGAAGTAGGCCACTTAATGAAATATTTCCGTGTGACAGCATTAATCTTTCGTTGTGTTGAGGCTTAAAGTCTTCCCAATAAAAACTTTACTTATCAGTAAATTTGGCGGAAATTCACAACATCCACTTCAATGAGTGTGTTTTCCAATTATCTTAAACAATAAGCAGTGGTTACCGTAGGTGGTCACCCCATAAATAAGGCCACTTTATGAAATATTTCCGTGTGACAGCATGACTCTTGAATTGTGTTGAGACTTAAAGTCTACCCAATAAAAACTTTACTTATCGGTAAATTTTGCTGAAATTCACAACATCCAGTTCAATAAGTGTGCTTTTCAATTATCTTAAATAATATTCAGTGGTCACCGTAGGTGGTCACCCCATGAAGTAGGCCACTTATTGAAATATTTCCGTGTGACAGCATGACTCTTGCGTTGTGTTGAGACTTAAAGTCTACCCAATAAAAACTTTACTTATCGGTAAATTTGGCTGCAATTCACAACATCCACTTCAATAAGTGTGCTTTTCAATTATCTTGAATAATATTCAGTAGTCACCGAAGGTGGTCACCCCATGAAGTAGTCCACTTAATGAAATATTTCCGTGTGACAGCATGACTCTTGCATTGTGTTGAGACTTAAAGTCTACCCAATAAAAACTTTACTTATCGGTAAATTTGGCTGAAATTCACAACATCCACTTCAATAAGTGTGCTTTTCAATTATCTTAAATAATATTCAGTGGTCACCGAAGGTGGTCACCCCATGAAGTAGGCCACTTAATGAAATATTTCCGTGTGACACCATGACTCTTGCATTGTGTTGAGACTTAAAGTCTACCCAATAAAAACTTTACTTATCGGTAAATTTTGCTGAAATTCACAACATCCAGTTCAATAAGTGTGCTTTTCAATTATCTTAAATAATATTCAGTGGTCACCGTAGGTGGTCACCCCATGAAGTAGGCCACTTATTGAAATATTTCCGTGTGACAGCATGACTCTTGCGTTGTGTTGAGACTTAAAGTCTACCCAATAAAAACTTTACTTATCGGTAAATTTGGCTGCAATTCACAACATCCACTTCAATAAGTGTGCTTTTCAATTATCTTGAATAATATTCAGTAGTCACCGAAGGTGGTCACCCCATGAAGTAGTCCACTTAATGAAATATTTCCGTGTGACAGCATGACTCTTGCATTGTGTTGAGACTTAAAGTCTACCCAATAAAAACTTTACTTATCGGTAAATTTGGCTGAAATTCACAACATCCACTTCAATAAGTGTGCTTTTCAATTATCTTAAATAATATTCAGTGGTCACCGAAGGTGGTCACCCCATGAAGTAGGCCACTTAATGAAATATTTCCGTGTGACACCATGACTCTTGCATTGTGTTGAGACTTAAAGCCTACCCAATAAATACTTTACTTATCGGTAAATTTGGCTGAAATTCACAACATCCACTTCAATAAGTGTGCTTTTCAATTATCTTAAATAATATTCAGTGGTCACCGTAGGTGGTCACCCCTAAAAGAAGGCAACTTTAAAAAATATTTCCATTTGACAGCATGACTTTTGCATTGTGTTAACTCTTAAAGTCTACTCAAAAAACTTCACTTATCGGTACATTTGGCTTAAATTCACAACATCCACTTCAATAAGTGTGCTTTTCAATAATCCTAAATAATATTCAGTGGTCACCGAAGGTGGTCACCCCATGAAGTAGGCCACTTAATGAAATATTTCCGTGTGACAGCATGACTCTTGCATTGTGTTGAGACTTAAAGTCTTCCCAATAAAAACTTAACTTATCGGTAAATTTGGATGAAATTCACAACATCTACTTTAATAAGTGTGCTTTGCAATTATCTTAAATAATATTCAGTGGTCACCGTAAGTGGTCACCCCATGAAGTAGGCCACTTAATGAAATATTTCCGTGTGACAGCATTAATCTTTCGTTGTGTTGAGGCTTAAAGTCTTCCCAATAAAAACTTTACTTATCAGTAAATTTGGCGGAAATTCACAACATCCACTTCAATGAGTGTGTTTTCCAATTATCTTAAACAATAAGCAGTGGTTACCGTAGGTGGTCACCCCATAAATAAGGCCACTTTATGAAATATTTCCGTGTGACAGCATGACTCTTGAATTGTGTTGAGACTTAAAGTCTACCCAATTAAAACTTTAGCTATCAGTAAATTTCGCTGAAACTCACAACATTTACTTCAATAAGTGTGTTATTTTATTATTATAAAGAATATTTAGTGGTCACTGTAGGTGGTCACCCCATAAATTAGGCCACTTTATGAAATATTTCCGTTTGACAGCATGACTCTTGCGTTGTGTTGAGGCTTAAAGTCTCCCCATTCAAAACTTTACTTATTGGTAAATTTGGCTGAAAATCACAACATCCACTTCAATAAGTGTACTTTTCAATTATCTTAAATAATATTCAGTGTTCACCGTAGATGGTAAGCCCATAAAGTAGGCCACTTTATGAAATATTTCCGTGTGATTGCATGACTCTTGCAATGTGTTACGGCTTAAAGTCTACCCATTGAAAACTTCACTTTTAAAGATATTTCGCTGAAACTGACAACCTAAGTGAGCCTAAGTGAGCGTAAGTGTGCTTTTCAATTATTAAAAAAAAAAAATCAGGTTTCACCGTAGTACGTCATTCCATAAAGTAGGCCACTTTATGAAATATTTCCGTGTGACAGCATGACTCTTGCGTTGTGTTGAGTGTTAAAGTATAGCCATAAGAAACTTTACTTATAAGTAGGGCTCAATTTCTTATTGTAAAGGAACCGGAACGCATAGTTTGTTCGCCTTTCATAATTTTAAACCAACTTCGCCAACCACCTTTACACAGTGCTTGTAGTAGAATGCACACACACGCACATAAATATATTATATTCTACCACAAGCACTTTATATGAGTGGACGAAGGAAGCTCCGAAGATTATTTCCTTTGTATTGGGGTCTGACTACCTGGGGGACACTCATCAGTGAAAAACTCGCATTGATGCAAGTGAATGAATATCTTGCAATTTTCAAAGACAAGTTCCGTTCCCCGTGTACATAATGGGAATTCATGAATGTTTAAATCATGAGGACAACATTGGTGAGATTTTAAATAATTACGGAACGCTTGTTCCGGTTTCAGAAAAGGAACCGCAATTGCGTTCCGGTGCGTTCTGGCTCAAATTAGCCCAGGTTGTGTGCTAGTTTAAATACTTTAATGGGACGAATACAATGTTGCCAACCCAACCTGGTAGTACAGTTGGAGTTATTGCATGGATGTGTATAACGGTCTGAGTTTATATATCGTTGGACTAACTGCAAAACCACGTAAGTGCCTTTTATCAAATTGTTCAGGAAATACAAAAAACTATTTTAACGTAAGAGCTTACAAACAAACAAAAGTGCATACAAAAACACGTAAGTGCTCGAGTAAAGTAAGACATCTTTTGGATGTGATTTCATATTTAAATTAATAAGTAAAGTTGCGTACTAATAATAACCATTATTCAATAAGGTTTATTCTATACTTAAAAGTAAAGATTGGGTCAAGAAATTATAGGAATAAGTGACAATACTTACTTTTATTGGCAGCAACACACAGCCACCATGACTGCCTTTGAAAATGTTGCACTTACCTGGTTTTTCTTGTTCCTTTGCACATACGTGGTTTTAACCATTCGTTATAACAAGCCGTGTGATTGGCTGAGCACTTGAGTGGTTATTTCATATGATGCGGGCTATAAGGATATACCCAAAATCACATCTAACTCATTTTCAACCAAAAGTGCACTTACGTGGTTTTGCAGTTAGTCCAACGATATGCCCTATATATATGCCCATAGATACTACACTTGTACAGAACAGATATTTTGTGTGTGTCTCTATGCGAAGAATGATGAAGACTGTAAATTATGGGAATATGCAAATAAGAAATGAAATTGCGACATCGATGCAGCGCACCAAAATGTTTGGCAAGAACACCCACGACTTCACCGATGGCAATGTTGCCAGACTGCCTTTCTAGCACCACAGCATATTGTACTAGATGTTTGGCAACAGCGATTAACCTGGATTTAGTAGAGCATTGAAGTCGACTACAGCGTATAGATATAAATACAGGATACCATGCACTAGCTGTCGTGACATAGATACGGCACTTGTCTCATGCTCTGATTGGCTCATTCCACCAGCTGCCGCGTCATAGATACGGCACTTGTATCATGCTCTTAATTGGCTCATTCCACCAGCTGCCGCGTCATAGATACGTCACTTGTCTCATGCTCTGATTGGCTCATTCCACCAGCTGCCGCGTCATAGATACGGCACTTGTATCATGCTCTGATTGGCTCATTCCACCAGCTGCCGCGTCATAGATACGTCACTTGTCTCGTGCTCTGATTGGCTCATTCCACCAGCTGCCGCGTCATAGATACGGCACTTGTCTCGTGCTCTGATTGGCTCATTCCACCAGCTGCCGCGTCATAGATACGGCCCTTGTCTCATGCTCTGATTGGCTCATTCCACCAGCTGCCGCGTCAAAGATACGGCACTTGTATCATGCTCTGATTGGCTCATTCCACCGTCATAGATACGTCACTTGTCTCATGCTCTTAATTGGCTCATTCCACCAGCTGCCGCGTCATAGATACGGCACTTGTATCATGCTCTGATTGGCTCATTCCACCAGCTGCCGCGTCATAGATACGTCACTTGTCTCGTGCTCTGATTGGCTCATTCCACCAGCTGCCGCGTCATAGATACGTCACTTGTATCATGCTCTGATTGGCTCATTCCACCAGCTGCCGCGTCATAGATACGGCACTTGTCTCATGCTCTGATTGGCTCATTCCACCAGCTGCCGCGTCATAGATACGTCACTTGTATCATGCTCTTAATTGGCTCATTCCACCAGCTGCCGCGTCATAGATACGGCACTTGTCTCATGCTCTGATTGGCTCATTCCACCAGCTGCCGCGTCATAGATACGTCACTTGTATCATGCTCTGATTGGCTCATTCCACCAGCTGCCGCGTCATAGATACGGCACTTGTATCATGCTCTTAATTGGCTCATTCCACCAGCTGCCGCGTCATAGATACGGCACTTGTCTCATGCTCTTAATTGGCTCATTCCACCAGCTGCCGCGTCATAGATACGGCACTTGTATCATGCTCTTAATTGGCTCATTCCACCAGCTGCCGCGTCATAGATACGGCACTTGTATCATGCTCTTAATTGGCTCATTCCACCGTCATAGATACGTCACTTGTCTCATGCTCTTAATTGGCTCATTCCACCAGCTGCCGCGTCATAGATACGGCACTTGTCTCATGCTCTTAATTGGCTCATTCCACCGTCATAGATACGGCACTTGTCTCATGCTCTGATTGGCTCATTCCACCAGCTGCCACGTCATAGATACGGCACTTGTCTCATGCTCTGATTGGCTCATTCCACCAGCTGCCGCGTCATAGATACGGCACTTGTATCATGCTCTTAATTGGCTCATTCCACCGTCATAGATACGGCACTTGTCTCATGCTCTGATTGGCTCATTCCACCAGCTGCCGCGTCATAGATACGGCACTTGTCTCATGCTCTGATTGGCTCATTCCACCAGCTGCCGCGTCATAGATACGGCACTTGTATCATGCTCTTAATTGGCTCATTCCACCAGCTGCCGCGTCATAGATACGGCACTTGTATCATGCTCTTAATTGGCTCATTCCACCAGCTGCCGCGTCATAGATACGGCACTTGTCTCATGCTCTTAATTGGCTCATTCCACCAGCTGCCGCGTCATAGATACGGCACTTGTATCATGCTCTTAATTGGCTCATTCCACCGTCATAGATACGTCACTTGTCTCATGCTCTTAATTGGCTCATTCCACCAGCTGCCGCGTCATAGATACGTCACTTGTATCATGCTCTGATTGGCTCATTCCACCAGCTGCCGCGTCATAGATACGTCACTTGTCTCATGCTCTGATTGGCTCATTCCACCAGCTGCCGCGTCATAGATACGGCCCTTGTATCATGCTCTTAATTGGCTCATTCCACCAGCTGCCGCGTCATAGATACGTCACTTGTATCATGCTCTTAATTGGCTCATTCCACCAGCTGCCGCGTCATAGATACGTCACTTGTCTCATGCTCTTAATTGGCTCATTCCACCAGCTGTCGCGTCATAGATACGGCACTTGTATCATGCTCTTAATTGGCTCATTCCACCAGCTGCCGCGTCATAGATACGGCACTTGTCTCGTGCTCTGATTGGCTCATTCCACCAGCTGCCGCGTCATAGATACGGCACTTGTATCATGCTCTGATTGGCTCATTCCACCAGCTGCCGCGTCATAGATACGGCACTTGTCTCATGCTCTGATTGGCTCATTCCACCGTCATAGATACGTCACTTGTCTCATGCTCTTAATTGGCTCATTCCACCAGCTGCCGCGTCATAGATACGGCACTTGTATCATGCTCTTAATTGGCTCATTCCACCAGCTGCCGCGTCATAGATACGGCACTTGTCTCGTGCTCTTAATTGGCTCATTCCACCAGCTGCCGCGTCATAGATACGGCACTTGTATCATGCTCTTAATTGGCTCATTCCACCAGCTGCCACGTCATAGATACGGCACTTGTCTCATGCTCTGATTGGCTCATTCCACCAGCTGCCGCGTCATAGATACGTCACTTGTATCATGCTCTTAATTGGCTCATTCCACCAGCTGTCGCGTCATAGATACGGCACTTGTATCATGCTCTTAATTGGCTCATTCCACCAGCTGCCGCGTCATAGATACGGCACTTGTCTCGTGCTCTGATTGGCTCATTCCACCAGCTGCCGCGTCATAGATACGTCACTTGTATCATGCTCTTAATTGGCTCATTCCACCGTCATAGATACGTCACTTGTATCATGCTCTTAATTGGCTCATTCCACCGTCATAGATACGTCACTTGTATCATGCTCTTAATTGGCTCATTCCACCAGCTGCCGCGTCATAGATACGTCACTTGTATCATGCTCTTAATTGGCTCATTCCACCGTCATAGATACGTCACTTGTATCATGCTCTTAATTGGCTCATTCCACCAGCTGCCGCGTCATAGATACGGCCCTTGTATCATGCTCTTAATTGGCTCATTCCACCGTCATAGATACGTCACTTGTCTCATGCTCTGATTGGCTCATTCCACCAGCTGCCGCGTCATAGATACGGCCCTTGTATCATGCTCTTAATTGGCTCATTCCACCGTCATAGATACGTCACTTGTCTCATGCTCTGATTGGCTCATTCCACCAGCTGCCGCGTCATAGATACGGCACTTGTATCATGCTCTGATTGGCTCATTCCACCAGCTGCCGCGTCATAGATACGGCCCTTGTATCATGCTCTGATTGGCTCATTCCACCAGCTGCCGCGTCATAGATACGGCACTTGTCTCATGCTCTGATTGGCTCATTCCACCAGCTGCCGCGTCATAGATACGGCACTTGTATCATGCTCTGATTGGCTCATTCCACCAGCTGCCGCGTCATAGATACGGCACTTGTATCATGCTCTGATTGGCTCATTCCACCAGCTGCCGCGTCATAGATACGGCACTTGTATCATGCTCTGATTGGCTCATTCCACCAGCTGCCGCGTCATAGATACGGCCCTTGTATCATGCTCTGATTGGCTCATTCCACCAGCTGCCGCGTCATAGATACGGCACTTGTCTCATGCTCTGATTGGCTCATTCCACCAGCTGCCGCGTCATAGATACGGCACTTGTATCATGCTCTGATTGGCTCATTCCACCAGCTGCCGCGTCATAGATACGGCACTTGTATCGTGCTCTGATTGGCTCATTCCACCAGCTGCCGCGTCATAGATACGTCACTTGTCTCATGCTCTTAATTGGCTCATTCCACCAGCTGCCGCGTCATAGATACGTCACTTGTCTCATGCTCTGATTGGCTCATTCCACCAGCTGCCGCGTCATAGATACGGCACTTGTCTCATGCTCTGATTGGCTCATTCCACCAGCTGCCACGTCATAGATACGGCACTTGTCTCGTGCTCTGATTGGCTCATTCCACCAGCTGCCGCGTCATAGATACGGCACTTGTCTCATGCTCTGATTGGCTCATTCCACCAGCTGCCGCGTCATAGATACGGCACTTGTATCATGCTCTGATTGGCTCATTCCACCAGCTGCCGCGTCATAGATACGGCCCTTGTATCATGCTCTTAATTGGCTCATTCCACCGTCATAGATACGGCACTTGTATCATGCTCTGATTGGCTCATTCCACCAGCTGCCGCGTCATAGATACGGCACTTGTATCATGCTCTGATTGGCTCATTCCACCAGCTGCCGCGTCATAGATACGTCACTTGTCTCATGCTCTGATTGGCTCATTCCACCAGCTGCCGCGTCATAGATACGGCACTTGTCTCATGCTCTGATTGGCTCATTCCACCAGCTGCCACGTCATAGATACGTCACTTGTCTCATGCTCTGATTGGCTCATTCCACCAGCTGCCGCGTCATAGATACGTCACTTGTCTCATGCTCTGATTGGCTCATTCCACCAGCTGCCGCGTCATAGATACGGCCCTTGTATCATGCTCTGATTGGCTCATTCCACCGTCATAGATACGTCACTTGTCTCATGCTCTGATTGGCTCATTCCACCAGCTGCCGCGTCATAGATACGGCACTTGTCTCATGCTCTGATTGGCTCATTCCACCAGCTGCCGCGTCATAGATACGGCACTTGTCTCATGCTCTGATTGGCTCATTCCACCAGCTGCCGCGTCATAGATACGGCACTTGTCTCATGCTCTGATTGGCTCATTCCACCAGCTGCCACGTCATAGATACGGCACTTGTCTCGTGCTCTGATTGGCTCATTCCACCAGCTGCCGCGTCATAGATACGGCACTTGTATCATGCTCTGATTGGCTCATTCCACCAGCTGCCGCGTCATAGATACGGCACTTGTATCATGCTCTGATTGGCTCATTCCACCAGCTGCCGCGTCATAGATACGGCACTTGTATCATGCTCTGATTGGCTCATTCCACCAGCTGCCGCGTCATAGATACGTCACTTGTCTCATGCTCTGATTGGCTCATTCCACCAGCTGCCACGTCATAGATACGGCACTTGTCTCGTGCTCTGATTGGCTCATTCCACCAGCTGCCGCGTCATAGATACGGCACATGTCTCATGCTCTGATTGGCTCATTCCACCAGCTGCCGCGTCATAGATACGTCACTTGTATCATGCTCTGATTGGTTTATTCCACCAGCTGCCGCGTCATAGATACGGCACTTGTATCATGCTCTGATTGGCTCATTCCACCAGCTGCCGCGTCATAGATACGTCACTTGTATCATGCTCTTAATTGGCTCATTCCACCAGCTGCCGCGTCATAGATACGGCACTTGTATCATGCTCTGATTGGCTCATTCCACCAGCTGCCACGTCATAGATACGGCACTTGTCTCGTGCTCTGATTGGCTCATTCCACCAGCTGCCGCGTCATAGATACGGCACATGTCTCATGCTCTGATTGGCTCATTCCACCAGCTGCCGCGTCATAGATACGGCACTTGTATCATGCTCTGATTGGTTTATTCCACCAGCTGCCGCGTCATAGATACGGCACTTGTCTCATGCTCTTAATTGGCTCATTCCACCAGCTGCCGCGTCATAGATACGTCACTTGTCTCGTGCTCTGATTGGCTCATTCCACCAGCTGCCGCGTCATAGATACGTCACTTGTCTCATGCTCTGATTGGCTCATTCCACCAGCTGCCGCGTCATAGATACGGCACTTGTCTCGTGCTCTGATTGGCTCATTCCACCAGCTGCCGCGTCATAGATACGTCACTTGTATCATGCTCTTAATTGGCTCATTCCACCAGCTGCCGCGTCATAGATACGGCACTTGTATCATGCTCTGATTGGCTCATTCCACCAGCTGCCACGTCATAGATACGGCACTTGTCTTGTGCTCTGATTGGCTCATTCCACCAGCTGCCACGTCATAGATACGGCACTTGTATCATGCTCTGATTGGCTCATTCCACCAGCTGCCGCGTCATAGATACGGCACTTGTATCATGCTCTGATTGGCTCATTCCACCAGCTGCCGCGTCATAGATGCGGCACTTGTATCATGCTCTGATTGGCTCATTCCACCAGCTGCCGCGTCATAGATACGGCACTTGTATCATGCTCTGATTGGCTCATTCCACCAGCTGCCGCGTCATAGATACGGCACTTGTCTCATGCTCTGATTGGCTCATTCCACCAGCTGCCGCGTCATAGATACGGCACTTGTATCATGCTCTGATTGGCTCATTCCACCAGCTGCCGCGTCATAGATACGTCACTTGTCTCATGCTCTGATTGGCTCATTCCACCAGCTGCCGCGTCATAGATACGGCACTTGTCTCATGCTCTGATTGGCTCATTCCACCAGCTGCCACGTCATAGATACGGCACTTGTCTCGTGCTCTGATTGGCTCATTCCACCAGCTGCCGCGTCATAGATACGGCACTTGTCTCATGCTCTGATTGGCTCATTCCACCAGCTGCCGCGTCATAGATACGGCACTTGTCTCGTGCTCTGATTGGCTCATTCCACCAGCTGCCGCGTCATAGATACGTCACTTGTCTCATGCTCTGATTGGCTCATTCCACCAGCTGCCGCGTCATAGATACGGCACTTGTCTCGTGCTCTGATTGGCTCATTCCACTAGCTGCCGCGTCATAGATACGTCACTTGTCTCGTGCTCTGATTGGCTCATTCCACCAGCTGCCGCGTCATAGATACGTCACTTGTATCATGCTCTGATTGGCTCATTCCACCAGCTGCCGCGTCATAGATGCGGCACTTGTATCATGCTCTGATTGGCTCATTCCACCGTCATAGATGCGTCACTTGTCTCATGCTCTGATTGGCTCATTCCACCAGCTGCCGCGTCATAGATACGGCACTTGTATCATGCTCTGATTGGCTCATTCCACCGTCATAGATACGTCACTGGGCTCCATGCTCTGATTGGCTCATTCCACCAGCTGTCGAGACCCGGCAGCTCCAGCTCGCAGCTGATTGGCAGGAAATGACGTCATCGCCAGACAGGAAATAATCGCAGGAATTCCGAGCGTCGGTCTAGAATATGGTCGGCGTCAAAAAGTGGATTGGATTTATCGACTCGGCTTTCATCGTCAGAATCCCATTTATTTCTAAATTCCATTACTGCTTGTGAGGTACGGAGCAATAAAGCAGGCGAAATGAGAATGCGGTTAGTTTATTATACCTTGGACGTGGACAGCCTGATTAACAACTCATAAATCTCCCTCCTTGTTGTCTCCACGAGGACGACACAGTCATGTTCGGGGACCTCCATGGGAGACAACTTCCTGAGCTGCGTTGTTAACACGTGACTTGCATTGACCTGTTCTGTATTGCAGCAGGAACAACGTCCCACTGGTGCACATTTAATATGCGGTGATTGGTGAATGCAATGATGAGGGAGGACGAGAGACCCAATACGGGGGTGCCTCCTCGTGGTGACTCGTGCATATCTTTGATCGTCTTATTCTTAAACATGGTCTTGGCCACTTTTTCTTCTTCCATTTTCTTCCCTTTCTCTGTTATCTCATATTCGTCTCGGTTCTCTTTGAGACCTAAACGCCCCATCCCCTCATACGTTTTGTTTCCCCTTATGACGACCCCGGCGAAGTGTATTGGATCTCACTCGGTCGACGTATGACCTAGATGACCAGTACGTTGTAAAACAACTTATAGTAAATCACATCAATTGACATGTGCCGCAATTGCTATATCTCTGTGCTCATTTGAAATAGTTTGCCATTATAATCCCGCGAAGTTGTTGAAACCAGATGGAGCCTCGAACCCGTCCAAGTGAAACAATGCTCGAGTTTGTCTCAGTCTCTAGGGAGCCAGACCAACCCTTTTAAGTCTCGACCAACTCTTGTGACTCATTCAACAGGGTTATATTACACGAGGAATCTTTTCCCTCCTTTCCAAACATTGTTGATGGCATTAGTTAGGGAATGTTGGCATACGCTCTGGTATTGTAGTTTCCGCGGAGACTGGCGCACAATGTCTCAAGCCAACATTCTCCATGTTTATTTGAAAAAAACAAAAAATGTAAATGCAGGTATTATAATCTGTGAAATGCACCAACACGGTTGTTAATGTTAGCACTAAGGTTAATCTTCGTTCTAAAGAGCTTTAAAGAGCTATGTTACACTTGCGACGATTGACTTATGGTGACAACGAATTGAAAAAATAACCTGACATTCCTGAATTTAAAACTAACACAAAAAATGCTTATGGCTCTATTTTAGAAATAAGTTGGTGACAATCCCGAAAGTTTAAGTCGATCCCTGATTCATCCGTTTGTATAAGTTCTGCACAATATGGTATAGCTAAAGAGTAAAAAATGATAGTCATTAGTTAGTTGTCCAGTGTATAAGAGGTATAAGGAAGGAGCGACGGCTGTTGGAGGATTCGTCTTATGACTGCGTAGTCTTCCTTGGAAAACCTTTAGTCAGGATCAGCAGTAATGGGAATGGGACAATAAACCCCGAACTATACGACTCAATGTAGCGAGCCACGCAGAGTCATCCCTATCTGTACTGTAAGAGGTACTGCGGGGGGGGGGGGGGGGGGTACTATAAGGGGCAATACCTATAACTGGACATCACACAAGAAATCAATAACATACGAAGGTATGACTTGAATCTGTTTCAACTTGAACCCGTCTACGTGATGGGCCCCTCGTCGTGGTGACCGTTGCATCTGCCTAATCGTCCCGTTGCTCGTACATCGCGCTCTTCCTCACTTTTCATTTCTTCGTCTGTCTCTTTTCTCATTCTCATTCATGCCGGCCCTCTTCACGATCAAAACCCCATCCAATTTTATTTTCTTTCTACTTATCTGCGGCAAAGTTCGATGCATCTATTGAGTACGTCGTGAAACAACAAGTAATAATAGTAATTAGTAATCATTCAATATTCATACGATCACTAATCCTACTCGGCTTAGAAAAATCCCTCAGTGTTCCAGTAATCACATTTGATGACAACGCGAGTGTTGAAGAATAAATCCGCAAACCAATCAAACTCTCGACAAATTAATTGAGTTTCGATCGTTCAGCTGAGGACAATGCATGAATGAAGTTTTATCTCACGAGTATGAGTTCAGATTGCTTAGAAGAGAAGATAATATTACTGAAGATAGACGTCATCAACAGAACGAATATATAATGATTCTGACAAATCAATACGAAGTCTCTATTGTTATAAACTCCAAAAGCAAATCTCATTTCATTTTCAGACCAAATAAATCCTGAAGGTATATCTAATATTTAGAGCCGTCTAACTCAGCGTGACGCTATAGTAGGCTATCTAATGACGAGTCAAGAGATGTACATTGGAAAACACAGCCGTGTAAAGACAGAATCTAGAGCATTGAGAAAATCCCTTGGAAAGTTAAGAAGCATGAGAATTTCATAGGTGTTTCGTTCTTATATTTAAAACTACATTGACATACAAAACTTTGGAATGGTATGGTGGTAAATATTATCAAGATACACATGCATTCTACAAAAAAATGATAAAATAAACAAATAAATCTAAAAATAAAAAAATCTATCTATCTATCTAAAAATGAAAAAATCTAAATAACTCTAAATTCACATTTAGAGTCTACCCACTCAGTAACTAAACTGATTTGCAGTGGGGGACTTTAATTTAAAGTGACTAAACCAACCCTGTAGGCTTCGAACACCATCGACGAGTGAGCGATAACCAATCAAATATCGATATTTCAAATACGAAACATATGAATCAGCGATTGGAAAGTGCGAACACCTGCGGACAAATGTCAGAATCAACAAGGCCGATTCAGAACAACTTTGAATTTATTGAGTGCTTCGTTGCTAGGACGGCTCCAAACTCACTGTTTACTTATTCCTAAGCCAAGAAGTAATGGAATTGAATCCACATTAGAAGTTAGAAAACTTCTGCCTGAAGCGGGATTTGAACCCGGGATCTTCTGCATTGAAAGCAGGGATGCTAGCCACTGGACCAACGAGCCACCTATAAAGATAGAAATTGATTGTGTTTGGATTAAATTATAGACAATTCGAGATATTATTGGAATAGTCTTATTTTATCCCAACACAATCAAAAATGCAATCTCTTGTTTAAGAATACCCAAAGATCGATAAATAGCGATACATCGTTCCAAAATGTTGTAATCGAGTCTCATTTGAAAGATACTCTCCGGCTTTTCAAGTGATTGTGTCACCACTGTTAGTGTTGCTAACCGTGTTCTAGCGCCTTGCATGTTTCTATCCTGAGGATGTGTTTACCCGGGTTACTCAAGCCTGGTTACATCGGAGACGCCTCCGCCATGTTCTAATCTGTTCTAAAACTGTTTGAAACTCTTGAAGGAGCGAACGGCGCCTTCCTACCCCCTCCACTAAACGCGGGAAAGACCAACTTTCAAGTAGTTGGGGTAATGATAATTAACTTGTCGTTTGCAACTCTGAGTCGACCGGGAAGGAAATTCATTCATTGAATTAATCAGAGTTTCGTCGTCGCCGCGCGGACTGTTGAATGGAGGCGACGCTGGCGCTCCTAGTGGCGCTTTCTCGCGTTATCGAACACCTCCCCATCCAGGTGACCTTGAAGAAGCGTTGAATGGAGGCGACGCTGCGCACCTAGTGGAGCTTCCTCGCATTATCGAACACCTCCCCATCCAGGTGACCTTGAAGAAGCGTTGAATGGAGGCGACGCTGCGCACCTAGTGGAGCTTCCTCGCATTATCGAACACCTCCCCATCCAGGTGACCTTGAAGAAGCGTTGAATGGCGGCGACGCTGGCGCTCCAAGTGGCGCTTTCTCGCGTTATCGAACACCTCCCCATCCAGGTGACCTTGATGAAGCGTTGAATGGAGGCGACGCTGCGCACCTAGTGGCGCTTCCTCGCATTATCGAACACCTCCCCATCCAGGTGACCTTGAAGAAGCGTTGAATGGCGGCGACGCTGGCGCTCCTAGTGGAGCTTCCTCGCGTTATCGAACACCTCCCCATCCAGGTGACCTTGATGAAGCGTTGAATGGAGGCGACGCTGGCGCACCTAGTGGCGCTCCTCGCGTTATCGGACACCTCCCCATCCAGGTGACCTTGAAGAAGCGTTGAATGGAGGCGACGCTGGCGCACCTAGTGGCGCTTCCTCGCGTTATCGAACACCTCCCCATCCAGGTGACCTTGAAGAAGCGTTGAATGGAGGCGACGCGGGCGCATCTAGTGGCGCTTCCTCGCATTATCGAACACCTCCCCATCCAGGTGACCTTGAAGAAGCGTTGAATGGAGGTGACGCTGGCGCACCTAGTGGCGCTTCCTCGCGTTATCGGACACCTCCCCATCCAGGTGACCTTGAAGAAGCGTTGAATGGAGGTGACGCTGGCGCACCTAGTGGCGCTTCCTCGCGTTATCGGACACCTCCCCATCCAGGTGACCTTGATGAAGTGTTGAATGGAGGCGACGCGGGCGCACCTAGTGGCGCTTCCTAGCATTATCGAACACCTCCCCATCCAGGTGACCTTGATGAAGCGTTGAATGGAGGCGACGCTGGCGCACCTAGTGGCGCTTCCTCGCGTTATCGAACACCTCCCCATCCAGGTGACCTTGAAGAAGCGTTGAATGGAGGCGACGCGGGCGCACCTAGTGGCGCTTCCTCGCGTTATCGAACACCTCCCCATCCAGGTGACCTTGAAGAAGCGTTGAATGGAGGCGACGCTGGCGCACCTAGTGGCGCTTCCTCGCGTTATCGGACACCTCCCTATCCAGGTGACCTTGATGAAGCGTTGAATGGAGGCGACGCGGGCGCACCTAGTGGCGCTTCCTCGCGTTATCGAACACCTCCCCATCCAGGTGACCTTGAAGAAGCGTTGAATGGAGGCGACGCTGGCGCACCTAGTGGCGCTTCCTCGCGTTATCGAACACCTCCCCATCCAGGTGACCTTGAAGAAGCGTTGAATGGAGGCGACGCTGGCGCACCTAGTGGCGCTTCCTCGCGTTATCGAACACCTCCCCATCCAGGTGACCTTGAAGAAGCGTTGAATGGAGGCGACGCTGGCGCACCTAGTGGCGCTTCCTCGCGTTATCGGACACCTCCCTATCCAGGTGACCTTGATGAAGCGTTGAATGGAGGCGACGCGGGCGCACCTAGTGGCGCTTCCTCGCGTTATCGAACACCTCCCCATCCAGGTGACCTTGAAGAAGCGTTGAATGGAGGCGACGCTGGCGCACCTAGTGGCGCTTCCTCGCGTTATCGAACACCTCCCCATCCAGGTGACCTTGAAGAAGCGTTGAATGGAGGCGACGCTGGCGCACCTAGTGGCGCTTCCTCGCGTTATCGAACACCTCCCCATCCAGGTGACCTTGAAGAAGCGTTGAATGGAGGCGACGCTGGCGCTCCTAGTGGCGCTTCCTCGCGTTATCGGACACCTCCCTATCCAGGTGACCTTGATGAAGCGTTGAATGGAGGCGACGCGGGCGCACCTAGTGGCGCTTCCTAGCGTTATCGAACACCTCCCCATCCAGGTGACCTTGATGAAGCGTTGAATGGAGGCGACGCTGGCGCACCTAGTGGCGCTTCCTCGCGTTATCGGACACCTCCCTATCCAGGTGACCTTGAAGAAGCGTTGAATGGAGGCGACGCTGGCGCTCCTAGTGGCGCTTCCTCGCGTTATCGAACACCTCCCCATCCAGGTGACCTTGAAGAAGCGTTGAATGGAGGCGACGCGGGCGCATCTAGTGGCGCTTCCTCGCATTATCGAACACCTCCCCATCCAGGTGACCTTGAAGAAGCGTTGAATGGAGGCGACGCTGGCGCTCCTAGTGGCGCTTCCTCGCGTTATCGAACACCTCCCCATCCAGGTGACCTTGAAGAAGCGTTGAATGGAGGCGACGCTGGCGCACCTAGTGGCGCTTCCTCGCGTTATCGAACACCTCCCCATCCAGGTGACCTTGATGAAACGTTGAATGGAGGCGACGCTGGCGCACCTAGTGGCGCTTCCTCGCGTTATCGGACACCTCCCTATCCAGGTGACCTTGAAGAAGCGTTGAATGGAGGCGACGCTGGCGCACCTAGTGGCGCTTCCTCGCGTTACCGGACACCTCCCCATCCAGGTGACCTTGAAGAAGCGTTGAATGGCGGCGACGCTGGCGCATCTAGTGGCGCTTCCTCGCGTTATCGGACACCTCCCCATCCAGGTGACCTTGAAGAAGCGTTGAATGGAGGCGACGCTGGCGCACCTAGTGGCGCTTCCTCGCGTTATCGGACACCTCCCTATCCAGGTGACCTTGATGAAGCGTTGAATGGAGGCGACGCGGGCGCACCTAGTGGCGCTTCCTAGCGTTATCGAACACCTCCCCATCCAGGTGACCTTGAAGAAGCGTTGAATGGAGGCGACGCTGGCGCACCTAGTGGCGCTTCCTCGCGTTATCGAACACCTCCCCATCCAGGTGACCTTGATGAAGCGTTGAATGGAGGCGACGCTGGCGCACCTAGTGGCGCTTCCTCGCGTTATCGGACACCTCCCCATCCAGGTGACCTTGAAGAAGCGTTGAATGGAGGCGACGCTGGCGCACCTAGTGGCGCTTCCTCGCGTTATCGAACACCTCCCCATCCAGGTGACCTTGATGAAGCGTTGAATGGAGGCGACGCTGGCGCACCTAGTGGCGCTTCCTCGCGTTATCGGACACCTCCCTATCCAGGTGACCTTGAAGAAGCGTTGAATGGAGGCGACGCTGGCGCTCCTAGTGGCGCTTCCTCGCGTTATCGAACACCTCCCCATCCAGGTGACCTTGAAGAAGCGTTGAATGGAGGCGACGCTGGCGCACCTAGTGGCGCTTCCTCGCGTTATCGAACACCTCCCCATCCAGGTGACCTTGATGAAACGTTGAATGGAGGCGACGCTGGCGCACCTAGTGGCGCTTCCTCGCGTTATCGGACACCTCCCTATCCAGGTGACCTTGAAGAAGCGTTGAATGGAGGCGACGCTGGCGCACCTAGTGGCGCTTCCTCGCGTTATCGGACACCTCCCCATCCAGGTGACCTTGAAGAAGCGTTGAATGGCGGCGACGCTGGCGCATCTAGTGGCGCTTCCTCGCGTTATCGGACACCTCCCCATCCAGGTGACCTTGAAGAAGCGTTGAATGGCGGCGACGCTGGCGCTCCTAGTGGAGCTTCCTCGCGTTATCGAACACCTCCCCATCCAGGTGACCTTGAAGAAGCGTTGAATGGAGGTGACGCTGGCGCACCTAGTGGCGCTTCTTTGCGTTATCGAACACCTCCCCATCCAGGTGACCTTGAAGTTGCGTTGATGGCGCTAATCAAGACGATGAGCGATGAGGGATGATTGAAGATCGACGATTTTGGTTTGAATACCGATCAGCCAATAGCAAGTAATAACCACGTATAGATATCACTTAAAGTGAGTTATTTCACAGTAATAACTTTCAGTTTTTAGCTCCCCAGGTTGCAACGAGGGCCAACAAGAATGTGGTAGAAGAAGAATCAAAAAGTTCGAAGAGGAAAGATGATGAAGGCATGGAGATACAAAGATAGTCATATGATCTCTCTATGGGCAATGTTAAGGGATGTTTTTTACGGTCGCAAAGATGAAGACTCATTTCGTTCGTGAAAACTCTTCATAACCATTTCCGTTATCAATGCGGCGTGACAACTGTCACCATTGTCCGCACAACGAGGGAAATAGCGCAAGAGAAACGTAGTTCCAGCCGTCGTCCACCCGAGAGCAGCACTAGCGCAGTTTCCGCCTTCCCTCCGAGCCCGCCAGCTTCTAATCGGATTCAGTTCATTTAGAACATTAACGGGGACTTGGTAGTACAGTCCCACACAAATTAGAGTTAACGTCCAACTGGAATACACTTGATAATACAGACAGAAAAGATTTGCCATGTTTCCGCTACTTTGAAGACGAAGTAATTACTGGAAAGTTTGAAACTTTTCGCCTAATACCTTTCATAAGCTCTCGAATATAAACGGTATTAACTTGTTTCAAACATTTAACAAATTTAAAGCTAAACATTCCAATAGAAAACACTTCAAAAGGTAAATCTCATTATGGTTAAATTCTAACAAATTATAAAGCCCAAGTTTCAGAGGTGAAAATTAAGGCCCATGCATTAAATTATTATTGTCCTGCAGCGAGAATGTGATACCATTGTTGGATCACTCAATATATTGTATTTACAATGTTTTTGTGCCTTTCTTGCAACATAATGACGCTGATAAATCCCCTTGCACTTATTTTGTCCAAGCTAAAAATGTCAGATGTCTTTGGCAAAGCTAGTTGTAATGGAAAACTTTGCTGGCGAATCTCTGGGCATTGAAGCATAATAGGAAACCAGATCTCTGGTAAATGGGTCAAACGAGCACAAGAGAATACGCTGTGGTCACTCGACTGGGCACAACAAACTTGAAATAACTGGTGCGAGACGATTCCAGGAACAATGGAACTATTTCAGTGGAAGTAAACTTGCAGTACTCATGATTATTTTCCAGTCGTGACAATTTATACAGCATAACATTCCCGAATGTAAAACTAGCACAAACGCAAGGTGGTTGTATTCTAGTTAGGAAATGAATTTGGAGTATTACCTCGAAGTCAATTTGATCTAGATTTAATCAGTTGGCAGGAGTTATACACTGGTAGTTAATAGACACAAAATGATTAGCATTAGTTAATTGACAAGTGTAGATGATACATTTGACTGCTGACGCCGATGAAGTACACAAAGGGTTCTGTAAGTGTTACGTGGTGAAAGCGAGCTCCCTCTATTTTCTGTGACCTCAGCCCGACAATCGCAGGGGATGGAAGGGGTTGGGGCGGGCGGGGTGGTAACGAAATCCCTCAAATCAAACACTCCCCCCCCCCCCCTTCCTCATCATCGGGGCCGACTTCTTTAGTCTCCCCCAGAGCGAACGGACAAATTGATTCCATCTTCTCGGCATCGGCATCACGCGTAGCGGCCTCTTGCTTTTATTTCACCCAACTGGCGACATCGGAGGCCAATAAATTTTCATTACGGCCGGACGAGCTTTTCTGAACACTTCTAAACGGGATATCTGATGCGTGGGGGGTGTAAACCCCTAACACCTTCGGTACGATGCGATACTTTTATACTTCAAGTATATTTTACTTCAAGAACACAAGCCTTGCCTTACTGCATGCATCCACTACACAATCTGCATATTTTTTTCAGGTACTACCAGCTTTTATCTTTAAGCACAGTATATATTATACCCGATGTTTTGCGTGCTAAGGCTCGTTTACATAAATTATTAGGGTTTAGGCTAAGAGTTTAAGTTTGGGAAATGCTTTATACCGTCCACTCACTAAAGGTTCAAGGATTAAGAAGTCATGTTTACGCGAGAGGACTAATATCCATTTTGAAGAGAACTAATATTTTTTAAATCTATATTGAAAGATTAACTCGCACCGGTCGATAAGACCTTAGTTAACCAAAAAGGGATTCAAAATGTAGCTCACAGAAATATTTTAGATCATATAAAATAACAAATAAGTACCCTAATTTATTTTTCAACGCGACGTACATCCAAAAACAGAAACATCGGGATCTGAAATCCCCAATACGACCTCCGTAGTCCCGCTTTAGGTTCTATTTAACCGTGTTTATCCTCATGTAATATGTGTCCTCCACGCTTGAAACTCAATCAAGTTACAGATTACAGCAAGGCGTACATTCTTTCGCTCCACCAGTTACAATCAACTGCTACCATTTTGTGTCTGCATCAAACGTCGACAGAAAAACACCGAAACCCATCCCCAGCTTCGTTCAGTGACCTAGATCCAGATGGCGCTAGTGACGCGTGTGTTATTAATATGTGACGTCATGCTAGGGGAAACATGTTGCCAATTGTATTCAATGCCAGCAACATTTGGGGCAGAATCATAAAACATTTTGACACCAGCAATGGTAAAATAAGCGAGACTTGAATCTATGACTGTGCCAAGTAAAATAAAAATAGGACATTTTAACCTTACACTACTTTTATACTGAAACATTTAAAATTCCGTTGTGAATCTATTTAATACCCGTTTTAGGTCAAATTGGTTAATCTAACTTTTTGAATTGAAACACAAATTAGTTTGTTACTCTCTGGAGAGTGGATAAAGCAGCTGTACCCCCACCTCCATCCCATTTCGCTCGAGTAAGAAATGTACTATAGTTCAATTCTAGATCAATCTATTAGATTCCAAAAGATAGATCTAGATCGGAGTAGATCGGAGTAGATAAGTGTAGAACGAACCTGATGCTAAACCCAGCGATCATGATCGAAATATATTTATAGAGTTCTCATCGTTTCACCAACAAAGCTACTGCGGTGTTGAGATCCCATAGAGTTCTGTGATGAGGCGGTGTTGGGATCTCATAGAGTTCTGCGGGGTTTGAAGTCTTATAGAGTTCTGTGATGAGGCGGTGGTTGAGACCTCATAGAGTTCTGTGATGAGCTGCTTGCGGCGCAGAAGTGGCGCGCTACTTGTTGAGTTCTGGCGGCGGCCCAGATACACTCGAAGCTTGCGGCTGTAGCGTAGATTACTTGCATACTTATTGGTTTGCATAATTTATATTTTACTTATTTCGGCACGCGAAAGCGTAAAGTATAAATTTATTATGACTTTGTGTGTTCTACAGGACATTGCATGAGAAAATAATAGTTAGTTTGCCCTTTTTTAATAAGTTTTTCATAACAGACTAAGTTTTTACAAGTTTTAAATATTCTCTTAAAAACAAGTTAATAATTGAATATTCCTTTCAATGTTTTGTTGTATAGACGTGCTCATCATTCAAGGTGCTGTTCAAGAGTTATGTTTATATATTGTGGGTAGGTACCGGTAAACTCTCCGCAAAGATTTATTCTGCAATCACTGCAATACTTTTGGCCGTAGCTGTACCGTTCTGACGTCACCGCTTTGACTGCTCGCTTGGAAACAGCTCTGTCAAAGTACTTGTTATTTACCGACCCCTATGTTTCCACGCTCATAGCTCACAGGTTACCTCGCATACGTCATTCCGTTTCACCCCTTCGGCACGTAGACCACTCCTTCCCAGCGTACTCTATGAAGGAACGGGTTCAATTGATCTATTTTCAACCGGGTTTTAATGTCTATTCGAAGTCACGATAGTAGCGATTCCGTTAGTATACTAGTCCCAACGTCATTAGTCTCATAACGACCTCATATATTTATCCAAGGCCCCTTTCATGCACTCTATTTCAACGAAAATCAACCGATTCTTAGCGTTCTGTAACACATTCGCAAAGACAGTCTCCCCCTAAGTAGAGCCACGCCCGTTGTGTTAGGAAGTTCCAGCTATCCAACCCAAGAGTGTAAATTATCCCTAGTGGGCTGTTGAAAGTAGATGGTACAGTTGAACTCGGCTGTTTCGTCAGCAGAAGACTACTTACGCTGGGGTTACTTTAATTGAGGGTCTTACCTGATTCAGGGAGGACCTCGATCTGCAGATCCACTTCGGTCCTGTTCGAGGTGTTCAGAAACTCCCCCGCCAACTCCTTGATCCGACTGATGTTCAGCAGGGGTTGGTAACATAGTTCCTTCAGCAACACGACCGCCTTCAACACTTCCGGCCTTGCCTCTTTCTCGCGTTCATTTGTCAATTCCGGAGCGGCGAGGAATATTAGCCCGATCAAAAGAAACAACACCGGAAGTATGACGTCATATCTTCCTGCCATGAGATTGGTCCAAGTTTTACCAATCACAGAAGTGTCCTTTGCTTGGCCACGCCCCCCTTCTTCCGCTTCATGACGGCTGCGCAAGATGGCGGCAGCCGCACGGCTTTCCTCATCCACCTCGGAGGTTTGACGACTAATATCTTTCTACTCGGAGACAATAAGTTGAAAAGAAAGCCGCCCCTGGATTCAGAATGTGTGGCATTGTATGTCACAGCAGTTGCACATTTTAAAACATTCAACTTCTTTGAAAAAGCGCACAAACACCAAACGAAACTTTCACTTAAGTTGTTAATAACTTAACTCTTGAATTTATTGTGTTCACCACTTAACTCGATATGAGTTTGTAACCACTTCGAAATTTAAAAAACTCCCTAACTCTACAGAAACACTTAATCACAGTTATTTTCAAAATACTATTAGAACGACGCATGTTTTCAAGTATTAATAAATAGACAACTTCTAAATACTTTCTGGGTGACTTTGTTTAAGCAGACTATTGTCACACACCATACAACAGAGTTCTACTAACGATGTTTGTATTTTAACTAACACGGAAGTTGACAAAACCGTGTAAAGTTACTACTTGTTCGTCGAATCGAATACATTTACATAAATACTTGATTAGTCATGCAGAGAGTTCTATTAAACCTGGCGCAGAGTTCGTAGCTAATATTAGCGTTAGACAATGTAGCGTCCCTAGGAATCATGTCTCTCCACGCGTTCGTTTTCCTTCCTTTAGTCAATTTAGGAAGATGGCGGCTGATGTTTAACTTTCCAATCTAAGCGTTTCTACTTCCAAGATTGAGTTTCCTTTAGAATTTTAAATGAGATTTTCCAACTCGTTTAAGTATGCTTACGGACAAAAAGCGTGCATTTTTGATATGTTGTGCTGCAGAAACTTGTTGAAACTCCTCGAAGACGACAGATTGTAGGAAACTAATGCCTGACAGCGTTTTTGTTGGCGTGTTTGACTCGGGCTGTATTCAGTACAATCGAGTTTTTATTTCTCTCCAGAGAGTTGAGCCAGCAACTGCGCTGAAGAATGGAGCAAAGCGTCTTATTCCGGTCCAAAGAGCTTCGCGAGTGTGTGCTATCTTCCGTTCGGCTTCTTTGGGAGACTCCGAAGTTGACCTAGAAAGAAGAGAGAATGTGTTAGTGCGCAAGTATTTGTAGAAGACAAAGAGGAATCGGAACAAAACGTTGTTGGTCATCGATGCGGAAATGAAATACATTAATTGTCAGACTCTGTGACAAACGATCTGTTTTCTCCATCTAGTTAGTTATTGTCGTTAAATAACAATACAACAGAGTTTTAAAACATGGCAGTCACCGTTCAACATGTCAGGCGACATAAATCACTTCAAAATTTATTCTCCCCTCTCTGAAAATTGAAATAATACATAGTTTTGAAAAGTTATACTGTGTAATAACTCATCAGCGGTGAAACAGCATAGCATGAGCAATTATTGGCATCTGCTGTCCACACGCCATGTTGAAACAAATGTCACATCCAGCTAAGCTGTGAGAAAACAAACAGAGGAAGTCCCAACGAACTGTAGACGAACTGTAGAATAGAATAACACCACGGGCGTGAAGGATTTAATTGTAAATCTACCTCACACATATTTTATATGTAATTCATCTAGATTCACCAATGACATTGTTTTACTTGTTAGGTCAACATAGAAGTGAAGGAGTTATTTATGGTAGAGCTAAATGCGATGTCATGTTAGCGCTTGTATCAACATTGAATCACCGACTGTTTTCAACGCAAGGTTAATGCAATTCGCTAACTGAATAAGTTTAAAAAACATTAATAACTTACATTTAAAAAAAGAAAATATTAATTTGCCTAGCAAGTTTATGTGTGATATTATAATGAGCGATTTGTACTATTTCTTTCTAACCATTAGATAAAACCGAAACTTTCAGCTATTTTTGTTTACAAAATATCTATATACAAAGAAACTTGTAGACTGAACTGAACTTTAAACAACGTTAAAATGTGTAATAAATTGATATTATGTTTCAAGAAAATGTTCATTGAAAGGGGGATAGAAAAGTGATCAAATGGTTTGTTTTGTCTTCAACACAGAAGTAATCAATCCTCTGACAAGAAGAACTATATAAACAAAGCGTCAAATAAATGTGTATGTATTGCACAACACTTCAGTACTCGCCATGTTGAAACTATTACGATCTAGCGGTAAAACATAAAGTGAGCTCTCAAGTCTCAATACAGTTAGCACGTTGCATAAAACTGTCCCCGAGAGACCAGAAGAAAGAAATCCCTTCGTTGATAAGCGCTTCACAGGGAATTACTCGCGATACCCCTGTCACTGCAGACATGCAACTATTATTATTCTAAGGCCATGGCCACTGACGAAGAAAGGCCAAACAGCCAGAGGAACTCTAACGGGTAAAGTTGTTGGAAATTGTTTTTTTAGTCTGTATCGTAATTCGTTTTCGAAATGTTTGTTGAGAACGAATCAATAAAAGTTGGAATATTAGTTTGATAAACCCAGGTCATCCTGAACCCTGGGTCACCGGAATCCATCGCCCAGGACTTGGCCACGAGGTAGCTCATCCTACGGGACTGAACTCTTTAGACATGGCCACAAGGTAGCTCATCCTACGGGACTGAACTCTTTAGACATGGCCACGAGGTAGCTCATCCTACGGGACTGAACTCTTTAGAACGAGTTAATATTGCACGGGGGTAGTTTGTCTCAATAATTCACGGCTCTTACTCGAGGCTAAGCGACCTTCTTAAGGGAGGTGGACTTAAAACTTGGTGGATAAAGTTCTTAAGCTGCGGTTGGTAACGACGCGAGGGGCCGTGACTTTTGATGCGTTCAAGCCGCGAGGAATAAGTTTCAGCAAGCTGGCGGTGAAGTACGGTACGGATAACTTGTTCCTTAATATAAACGCAATAATTGCAGTTTTGTTATTTTTGCAGCTTGTTGCTTGTCCATCTCTATAGATATAGTTCGGATGTGACGTCAGTGGAGGGTTCCTTATAGCTAGGGCTAGGATGTTCAGGACCTTTCAAAGTGAGAAAAATGCAGGCAAATAGTACCTTTAAAACAGCAAAAAAGGACCTAAAAAGGACCTATTGAATTTAATCGAATTCTATTGGTTTCATTACTTTTACTACTTTCATTAAATTAATTCAGTTACACCAAATATTTTCTAGGAGAGGGGGGGGGGGGGGGGGAGTAGTTTTGTCGATGTATCAAACACAAGAAGCTGCAAACATCAGCTGGCTCATCTCATCTCTGACTCATGGTTACAGTATTCGACAACAAGCAAATCATGCGTATGCTTGGCCCGATGATGTGGCAAGCTCGACACTGCACTCGCACGTTTTGCATCCGTTTTAGCAAATTATATCAAAATAGGAAAATAGTCCCTTAAAAATGCCCAAAAAGGACCTTTTCTCATGAAATGATGTAAATAGGCATTTTAAGGCAAAATAAAATGCATATTTTTGGCATCCCTAACACTTGAAACACACTAAAAACTATTTTCCAGGCAAGTATTTACCAATAAAAAAAAGGAGATGTCCTGAACATCCTAGCCCTACTTATAGCCCAATAACAAGAACGGAAACGGGAATACTCTATACAATAACCAATGCAATAGTTACAAGCCATTTAAAATTGCACTCTTGGTTTTTTGCGACCGATATATGTTGTAAGTTATGTTTAATTAGGGCGGCTTTTCTTAATTTTGACAATGACAGCGATTACGACAGAGATTTTTAAACGGATCGTTTACTCGAGTATACCGACTACATATGCAACGCTCTTGGTAACGAGAATACATGCGCTAAGTAATCTTTCTTTTCTCGTTTCAAACGAGAACGATACAGATATTGTTCATGAATACGTGACCTTTCCCGTTCTATGTGTATCGAGCTTCCCCATTAATATGCGAGGAAATCAACCCAACAATGTAAACAAAACTGTAGAGTGAAAGAACTGTCTTATACCAGGTAGCTCTTTATGCACAGTAAAGCAAGTAAAAGAGCCGAACGCAAAAAGTGGTTTTTAAGGCAGGCCGACCGAGTGTCTTTATCAGAAACATAAAGAGTCTTACATTACAGTGCTTTGGTGCGCAGGTCTATAGACATTCTACCTTGCAAAGAACTCCACTTTTACTAAACTCTTTGAAATCGTAAGTACTATACTAATACAATGTTCGTGTTTCATCTTTCAAGTACCGCCTTTGTAAGGTCTTTGAAGCGAAGAGCTTTTTCATCAAACGGGATCACTTGTGCGATGGATAGGATAGACTGGCTCAGTTTAGCATTACGAGTCATCCCCTCGAAGACCAGTGGAGAATGTTTTATGCTCTTTGCTTCCAATGCACTCGATAATGTATTCTCTCCACGTTTTGGGTCAGGAGTTGATTTCAACGGACATAAATAACTGAAACGTATCAATATTGAACAAGTTTCTACTTTATTGGGTGAGCAGCAGAAACGAGGAACGATCTACGTTTTAAATAATAGCCCTGTTGCAATAGAAGTGGAGTAGAGTAAAGTAGTTAATGGAACGATATGGTGTAAATGTAATGTAATTTGAATACCAAATAGACTGATGTGACCTTTTAAAAAATGCCTTCGAAGGAAATATACATAGTTAACATGACTGAGTAATAAATGTCCAAATGCAACGACGATAGAGAAATTTACATTCAAAATGAGGTTCGTATCTTCATGTTAGCAAGAGCATTTCTGTACTTTAAAAGATGGATGGAGGGACACCGTAACCTCTGATACACATTCACGAAACTAATTTATAAAAGGGAGCTTCTTAGACGTAACAGATAAGCAACTGTGATGAATATTGTTGCAGCCAATGGAGGCCAATAAGTAACTATTCGATCGACTCGAGCGCTTTCTATCGGTGAAATACGATACTAGGCCAAGTGGTTCTTTATCACTACGTCCCCTTTCCAGCCTTATTCAATTGTGAATCCACTTTAGCTTCCCTCATTGGAAATCAATTTATACGAGTGAGCTGGTCATAACGTATAAACCGTGTTTCTCCTTTTATCCGTTATCAATAATACTATCTCAATATAATGTTCTGAAAATGAAGTGTTTGTAGAAGTTTGAAGCGCATTTGCTTAGTCATTAGTTATAAATCGTTAAGAGACAATAGTTTTTACTGAGAGTTATCTTAGAGGATATTGATAGAGGCAAAAATGAATCAAATACACTAAATAGAAAACAAATTTACAAAGTATTAGAGAAGAAAGTATGGAAATATGTTTAAAAAATGAACTGTGAAAGAAGAAAAAATCAGAGGGGGAAAAGGGAGGAATGAGTAGGAGACTGATATATCCTGTTTTAACTTACTCGCATGTTTTAGGTGAATGTTCTGTTTGCAAAACATGACCGTGCCAGATATTTCAAATCAGTGCGTGACGTCATCAGTTATGTTTTGTGGGCAGGCCTGTAAACAACACAGCCGTGAAACCGTAAACAGTACCAGAGTAAATTTATTCGGAATATCACGAGGTTTTTCATTCTGCCTCCAAAATCAGCGAACTTTTATCTTTACAAAATGTTCATATTGAATTTTGCTGAACTGAAATTCTATAAAGAAAATCGTGTTTGAAAGTCGGTAACTTAATACTAGAGCAATATTTTGTTCCACGCTGCTTATTAAACAAAGGCGCATTTTTCTAGTTAAGGTTATGCATTGTTTTCAACTCTGAGGGCAACCGCAATATTTTCCGAGCAAACTGCCGCAATCCGCCGCTTATACTGTGACCGCTGGACGTGATTTATAAGGAAAATATCCATTTTCACGTCGGGAAATTAAGCGCGGGTTGGTTAGGAAAATGTTTCGAATATTCGGTCGACCTCGCATAACTCAAGACAAGAGGTAATGCTACACGAAGCATCTTGGCATCGTTATCGTGGACATGTTACATGTTGTAGGTTAGTGAATCTGTCGCAACGTGTTCGAAAGGTACAAAGACCCGCACAATGTAATGTCTAATGAGGACTGTGTGCAGTACGCCTCCTACCCATAGATCGTCGTATAACTATCTATCTTCTGCAGGGAGGGGGTTTGATAATCTTATTCTTGTATAACACTTTCTCTTGTACATGCTTTTGAAAAAGGGAGCTCTGTCTTTCTGAAATTTCACACTAATACGGTAATGAGTTAAATAATTATTTATGACGCAAATCGTATAGCTAGTCAACATGATAAAAATGTGTGTTAGACCTGTATAATTTAATGAAATAACACAGTTCTTTCTTTTTTCTGAACCATACCAAAAGTATAAAACGTTTGATATGCAATTATTTCAATGACACGAATCCTATCGGATCATATAGGAAACAATATGGATTGAGTCATAAATATGAAGCTAAATATTCCTCCTTCGAATAATAAACATTTGCCATATATTTAGATGGACACGAATCACCAAGAATAAGATATAGTTAACATGACTAAAGTTTACTTCATTAATCATTATGCATTTAGCAGTCGCGTATCAGACAGTCTATATGGACAATTACTATCGCTGTAAGGAAACCACCCTTGATGAATTTAATTGCTTCTCTAGTCGAGGTGAAGATAATTCCCAGCGAGAGGAGTGTCCCCTTAAACTAGAATCTTTATGCGAACCTTAAAAGCATTTCAACTCCGTTAAATCCTAATCCAACTTCTTAAATTTATGTAAACTGGGCCCTGGAGAGTCGGAGAGCGGCCGACGTCAGAGCTACAACGTTGAAACGTCGACAGACAGAAAGAAAAGAGGGAGGGGAGGGGGGGGAGGCAGGAACGGAAATGGAAATATAATTCTTTGTGAATTTGTTCTTGAACAATAGGCCTACATGAGCTAAGTAGCGTCGAGAGGGATGGGTGTTGCGGTAGGGGGGGAGGGGGAGGGGGGGGGGGGGGGGGCTTCTGGATCGTGTCCAACTCAACACCTGTTTTATATTTTGTAAATAAGAAGCTCAAGAAGTATAATTTATTTTATTTGTTTTAGAAAAAAAAATATTTCCAATTTTGTCACCAAAGATATCCTACATCTTTTTGAAATTTTCAGATCTTTCACACAGAGAAAATATATGTCTTAAAGATACCAAACAGACATCCTGTAACGATGTAATAAAGATTTCCAAAAGAGGGACACCAGAAGCAGAACATTATAAATATATCTAAAAGATGCATCTTCTTGTATCTTTCATTATATCTTTAAGATAATCAGCTTATCCAAAATAGATGTATTATTTGTATCTTTAAGATATCGTTAAGAAAACGACTTCCATGGACGCGGGGGGGGGGGGGGGGGGGGGGGCTGAGAAAGACAGAGACGTGAACGAAACCGGAAAACTCATTCCTCGTGAATTTCTTCTGGAATAATTTCAAACCCTCGTCTCGCGGTTTCCGGGCAAGGAGCGCAGCAGATCCGAGTGACAGCGCCACTTAATCTTTACAATGATGTGTTTTAATTAATCCCGGCGAGTTGGGAAGAAACTCGGGTCCAACTTCTTAATTGCGATGCTGGCGGTGAGTGAGGAGTGTTTAACAGGCGCTGCTGCCGCTCACTGCATCCTAGATCAATACGCGTTAGAACCCACTGCCACCTAGATACACAACCGCAACTAAATTACACGGCTGGTTAGATCAAAACGCACTACCTCTTACGACAAGCAGAGGCGCCAAGTCTCCTGGCCATGAAGACCAAGCCACAACGAGCTGTAAATGTCTTCATACAGGTATCCTTGTACAGATGCAATCATTCATCTGTCGAGTAATTGACTTATGTATCTATGTATCTTGTTTACGCAGGTTTGTTTTATATACACAAATCAGATTGAGATTAATTAAAACGGATCAAATTAAATAATATACTCAGGTTCTCTTACAAATCGAGACTGTGTTTGACATTACGTAGTTTATAATGACAGCCGGTCAAACTTCAAAATCTGTGGTATGTCATGCAGGTTTGTTTATATAAACTTAGTTCAGAATTCAGATGAAATTGAGAATTATTGGACTCCAGGCTGGAGTTCTCATAGCTGTGTGCACTAAGTTATAATCAAGCACAGAAGTCAAACGTTTAATAGGAACCTGAAGTCATGGGAAAGACCAGATATGATTGATTTCATAAAACATGAAAGAGATAGATCGCAACTGATATTTCTTCTCGAAGATCTCTGAGAAGATCAGTTTCAAAGATCTTTGATGTCTAAGTTGCCGTTCGTGGTGAGCTTTGAGAAAACACAGTTTCCACAAGGGCTGGGAAGATGGGGTTCAGATAAAGCTCTGTGCTTAGCTCGAAGTGAATTTATTTGCACACGGGTACCGTGTGGCCCAAAATAAGAACTAAAGGTTGTTTCATGTTTGAGGTTTCTCACATATGTTTGCTTTCTCTACAAGACCTCTACCTCTAGTTCTACCTACTCTTCCAGCTACGACTTAAACCAATTTGAAAAACTGCTTCGCTAAACAGTTTGAGAAATTACACCATAATTTATTTATGCCTTGTTTAACGACGTCCACATAATGACGTCGGCTCTCTTTCGTCTAGTTTTCATGCACGTGATTGGAGCAAGCGAACAGATTCTAGACCAATCAAAAGACTGGGATCCGCACGAGCAAGAGAATACTACGAACTATAACTATATCGAACAATTAAAATAATTTTAGCTTTGGTCACTAAATCGTTGCATTCGCTAAAGCAGTTTATTTACTAACCAATAAATGGCTACGACAAAATAACACGGGGATTGTAGTAAAGAAATGGATAATTCCGATTGAGTGACTATTTGCTGTTTAACGACGTACTCTTGTCGTTATCTCGTATTCCGGTATGTTGGCGGGATATATCTATACCCAAGCCATGAAGAAACAATTAACTACGGCTTAGCTAGCTTAACCAGGGTTAGGTGAGGTTATGCTAGGTTGCATGAGTGAGGTCAGGCTCGTTAATGTTCAGTAAGGTTCGGTTAGGTTAGAGCCTCGAACCAGACTGCTAACTAAGAGACTCAGAACTCCCCCCCCCCCCCCCCCCCCTTCACGTACGGTGGCTGTGGTCGGGGCTCTATTTCAGCCCGTACACTCGGCGACAATAGAACATGGGACACAGTATGACAGGAAGAGGGCGCTGTCATTAAAGTCGATGTGAGGGGGGGGGAGGGGTCTCCAACTGTTGCCTCTAACGACTGGTAGTCCCCCTAGGGCTCTTTTAATTAAATTTATTTTTATAATTTTCTCCTCGCCAAAACATTTAGATACACAAATTTCTCGAAGTTAAAATATACTCCGATCCTAACCGGGAATCGAACCCTAGACTTTTTTCATTGGACGGTATAGTAAAGCCTCAATACTGGGACACAAAAGGAGTATTACGAGTATTCATGGTTCTTAGATCTGTTTTCTTCGGAACCCGGCGCCTCCACCAAGAAAAACTGTTTTTTTATCTTATCCTGCCAGTAGGTTAGCAAAGATATTCCACTCCCTATCAACTTGTTTGTATTACATGTTCGTATGGCTCTGTACGAATATGACACTATTTATATTTTAGACATTCTTTAGAGCATTGACGAATATTATAATTTGTAAATTGACTAAAAACATTCTTTAGAATTTAAAAACGTCAAAATAACTATTAAATAATCACAAACTACAATGCATGTGCAATTTATTTAAAATACACGTTGAATTTGAAAGAAACAAGGTGTTTAGCACGGTAGTCTTCAATAGTTTCACCATGGTAACGTTAGGTCAACGATGTCCGCCACGCGTAGGGGTACAACTTATGAATAGCTCAACAATTAAAGTGTGTCTGTCTTACAATAGTCTTACAGATCGGTGTTGAATAAGGAGAACAACAATAAGAGCCGGTCTTACAATCTCCTAATAAGAAAGTCATTTTTGTAGCAATTGAGCTATTTGGAGGATTTCAAGACTTTTGATTGGTGGTTGCCATTGAGAAAACAAGCTATTCGACGAATAAGTAGTTATTGGGACTTTGTAAGACTGGACCTAAAGCAAATGAAACAAGCTATCCCGTTTCACGTATCCTGTGAAGCACTGAACACCCCTAAAGAGCAGCTCACAGCAAAGTCTCTGCGTTCTGCTACGATATCACAGTTCTGCTCCCACTACAACAACCATCTCCAAAACACGACAAAACTTGGCTTCTCGATGCTGAAACTTCCATCTCGCAATGTTCACAAGATGTCTGCCCAAGTTTTATTCGCCCGAGTTGCGACAAAATGGCGAACACGCGTCTTATCTTCTTCGCGTTGTGAGAGATGCAATATTATTTTACGAGTTCTCAGTGTTTGTACAGAAGATATTAGATGTAAGTGGATGCTTGCCTCAGTTTCATAGGCAGCCGCGTATGTTGACAGAAGAAGATGGAAACAAGTAGTTCTTACCGCGTAAAGAGGTAAGACTGGGGACTATTTACCCTCGTGAGGGGGTAAGCAATTACATCCCTAGGTTTGGAATAACAACCAGCTTATAATAGGTGTGTGTAAATATGTTTACTTCTCTTGGTTTTGGGCTGAAAGCATGCATTGGACTAGTGTACACATACTGGTCCTTTCTCTCATTCTGTCTGGGCTCAGGGCGCTATTTGGCCCACAGTGACTCTGCCAGTCATAAGAGTTGATAAAATTAGATCATTGCCTCTTCCCTTGCCTTAACCTTTTGAATATAAATCCAGCATTGCCTCCAATCACCCCCCCCCCCCCCCCCCCCCCCCACGACGTCATACCGTTTGAGTACGTCGTTAAACACCAAATAATAAAAAAAATCAATAATTGATAGCAAGTCTGATTTTATTGTTGGAAACCTTCCTAAGAAGTCTCGTGAGTTTGCAGCTGAAGCAGCAAAGTTAGTGAAATGATTCAATTCACTCATGAATAGACAACTCGTCGAAAATCACGAGTGAGTCAGCCACGAGTGCAATCAGCCACACATACAAGATATCCCGAGTTATCCGTTCAACCGCAGTTCGTCATGTGTAGTGAATATTCAAAGCATGTAGAGACAAAATTGAGTTTTGTATAAATGAATTTCAGAGTTGAGGAGGAGCACAGAATGGGAACATGCACACTCCTCGCGAATGTTGTACTGTCAGGTTTACAGAACCACCGAGCAATGTTGTCTAGGTCGACTGCTCTCGTCATAAAGAGCTTTGATAGGTAAATCGAACTAGTCGCGCTGTGAAGCGTTGGAAGTTCTGTCGACGAACACGAAATAAGACCACGAACATGTTCAATGGGGAACTCACGAGACGATCTCACAGCCTTCCTTCTATTCAACACTCTTCAATACGCGTCGTTTAACAAGCTGTGTGTGGAGGTGACGAGTGTCGATAACAGATGGCGCGCAAAGCAGTGACAGAGCTACGGCGGGTGAGCCAATTATATTTCATTTCTCGAGATTGCCCCCCTCCCCTCCCCCAACCCCTTAGAAGACGGGAAGACGCTTTGTTGAGTCATTTTTAACGAGTCTCTCTTGATACACCCGTCTGAGCGCAGGGTAGAATTTTCTTAGGGTGACTATACGAGGCGATGAAACTATGTTCTTCCCTTTTCCAAACATTTATTCCATTTCAAACTATTTGCTTTTTAAATTTTATTCCTATTCATACTGGTTTTTCTCCTCCAATCACCCCGCCCGATGTCAAGATGTAACGGTTGAATACGTCATTAAATAATTCCGAATTTGATTCGTTCAAATGATGTGTGGTATAAATAACGACACCTCCTTGTAAGTATGAGCACTGTCACATCACCACTTTATGAAGAGCTTCACTCATTGCAACCCTTTATTCCTCTCTCTTCTAATAAGTCATCAGGATGTCCATTAGCAAAGGTCTCCCGTATGAAAGTTAGTTTTCCGGCCAGTAATTGAGTTATAGAGTCGACCTGGGTTGGGATGGGTTGGGTCCTGCACTTAACACAGCGTAGTTGCCAGATTTATATATCAGACACGCAGAACGTTTGAGGAGCCGCGGACAAGGGAATATGGTCGCTTTTCTGTTCGGGACAATCGTTACGGTTTGGATTAACATAAATGAAATCGTTGGTGAGTTAAATATGTAAATATAGTTTTACAATTCGGTTTTCTCGTTTTTGTTTAAAAAAGAAAGGGCATTAAAAAATTGTTGATTAATGAGTTTGAAACGAGGGTTAAGATATTCACAGATACCAAGAGCTTGGATTGGGTAAATATGAATGGTTTTAATTAGTAAAGGTGAACAGTTTTAGAGAGGTATCTGACTAGACTTTCTGGAGCAATTGATATTATGTAAGGGTTGGCGACTCAATTGATAGGTGAATCTTTAAGAAAAGAAAGGTGGTCATCAGCTATTCAGCTTTTAGGGGGAGTTATATCAGGGAGAAAGGGGGGGGGGGGAGAATGCAGGCGATGGTAACTAAGAGTGGAGAAGAGGGTAAAACTAGATCCTTCCCCGTGGTAACCAGTCCCCGCAAAGAGGGCTTTCATACATAACTTTAATCATCCCATTTCTTACCATTATGGCCTCGCTTACATTTTACGTTTATTCTTTTCTATCTCCTTTTCGTTATCATTAAAGGTGACCCTCTTTGTGACCCAAACGTCTACAAACCCACCCCACATGTACAATTGTGCTTCCCCTTATGACGACCCCGGCGATGTGTCATATGACCTAGCTGTCAAGTACGTCATAAAACAACCCAGCACCAGCTATCTCGTACATATTGTCTATTTCCATATACTGAGCTCTGTAACACGTCACAGCTAATCTACGGAGACTACAGCGCTGCGACGGTCGAGCCGGCAACTACTAACGACGTCACAAGGAGTAAATAAACCCACCCACCCAGCCTAGTCAGTGTTTGCTACTTTGCGGTCGTCGAATAGAGCGGACCTCATGCGAGGGAGAGAGATTTGTATTATGTAGGGGGATGAGGACAGATCAGCACTCATGAGAGAGGGGGTTGCGGGGGGGGGGGTTACTCTCTCTTTATCTGGTTAGTTTGTGTTTAACGACGTACTCAACCGTTAGGACGGACTCAACCGTTAGGTCATACTCATTATGACGTCGGAGTAAATTGGAGGAAAGCGGACTAGTATAGGAGGAAGTATTACATTTATTTTCAACTATGCCTTCTTAGATCGGTACACATTTTTTGTGTTTTAAGGCCGGTATTATGAACAGCTATTAAAACTAGTTGTTTTCACCATGGCAACCACCAATCAGAAACCTTTCCTAATAGCTCATTAGCTTCTATAAAATTTTCATTGGCTGTTTATAATACAAGGCTTAATTGGTGGGTACCGCGCAACCCTGTGGTTAATGTAACTCATGTGCGGGGATAGAAAAGACCCTATCCTGTACAACATGAATACGAATGCAACAACGAGCAAAGCATGATCCAGGGAGTCTTAGATATCGAACATCCGACGGTGAATGCGCATAAACCCAACGATTTATCGAATATCTCGATTAATGCGATTCCAGATTTCCTTAGCGACCATTTGCGAATTACTGGTCTGTCTGATGAGAAGATCTCGAAACCGAATCTCAAGCATAAAAGCGCCTTCGAGAAGATTTACCATCGACGATTGGGAAACATTTTCAATTTCCTTCTTGAATTATTCAATAGCGAAACGAAAAGAAAATAACAAGTAAAACAGACGAGTTCCCATTTTGCAGCAATATTCTAAAATCTAGGACGGAATTGGAAACGTAAGCACTGTTTAGATAATGATTTATGCATTGTTTATACAATATACGTGGGTACATTTCTTTTCATCAGAATCAGACTCTTCAAGGCCCAGAAACATTTTGGAAAACTTGTGTATATTATGTATGGACTTAAGAATTGTGTCCAATAATGTATTGATTCACATAATAGCTATTAACCACGATGAAGTGGTTGTCTATCTATCCCACCAGAGACGTCACTGAAGATAGGCAACCTGCAACGCACGTGTTTGCCTGAAAACACAGCAGCTTGTAATGTTTTACAAGCGCCGCCTATACCCTTGACAAGCCTCGGGTTGTAAAGGGTTAGCGTCATCAGTGACGTCATCAGCCGCCCGCCAGGGTCGAACCAGCGACCTCGCGCGTTCTCGACATTTAGAGTTGACTTCGGTTTTCACTTGAGATTCTCCCGACGTTGCCAGCAAGCGGAACTTTTCCCTTTTCCACAGATTTCCTTTCATGAGCTTTGAAAGAAAACTTACGAAAACATCGTCAATTCAATGGACAGCTCAAAGTTTTTCCGTGTCTGTCTGTCTGTTTGTCTGTCGATTGCAACCCAAGACTTTGAATCAATGGCTCCGAGGATTTTCAAGGAGATTTCTTTACACCGAACGTAAAAGAATTTCTCGCTCTACATTTCTATTTAGTCATAATCACCTTAAGTTAATTAAATCCGTAATTTCAAACACAACCTTTTCAGCCAATGCTTTAACTTGTTCACTTCCAAACCAGTAGTTGACTTTAGCCACTGATACCAGGCTACACGAAGTTTATAATTAGTTATCTATGCTTTAACACACCACATTATATATCTTCCATATTTTCTTTAATTGTGCAGAGTATGTTTAGGTGTATATATGTTTTAGTTGTACTGACGGTGCACCACTGACTGGTTCTCTACGGTACGCCACTGGCTGCAGTGTCTTCAAAGCAAAGTGTCTCTTGAACGGCACTATAAAGTGCTCACTCTCATTAGATCGGGTGGTGATAAGAGGGGGGGGGGGGGGGGGGGTTCTTTGGGTGCGCCCTGACTTGAGTCAGCTCTTCACCGGGAATCAAGTACGTCACACTGGCCCGCGAGAGCTTTCTCCTACTAAAACTACCGCCGCATAACAGTAGAGAAGTGTCGAGTACACATCCTGATCCTTCTTCATGCTTGTCTGTGATTGGCTGGTTGCGGTAGACGCTTAGTGCGCGCTCTCTGGACGCTCGGCTCAACTAAAACTACCGCCGCGTAACAATAGAGAAGTGTCGAGTACACATCCTGATCCTTCTTCATGCTTGTCTGTGATTGGCTGGTTGCGGTAGTCGCTTAGTGCGCGCTCTCTGGACGCTCGGCTCAACTAAAACTACCGCCGCGTAACAGTAGAGAAGTGTCGAGTACACATCCTGATCCTTGTTCATGCTTGTCTATGATTGGCTGGTTGCGGTAGACGCTTAGTGCGCGCTCTCTGGACGCTCGGCTCAACTAAAACTACCGCCGCGTAACAATAGAGAAGTGTCGAGTACACATCCTGATCCTTCTTCATGCTTGTCTGTGATTGGCTGGTTGCGGTAGACGCTTAGTGCGCGCTCTCTGGACGCTCGGCTCAACTAAAACTACCGCCGCGTAACAATAGAGAAGTGTCGAGTACACATCCTGATCCTTCTTCATGCTTGTCTGTGATTGGCTGGTTGCGGTAGTCGCTTAGTGCGCGCTCTCTGGACGCTCGGCTCAACTAAAACTACCGCCGCGTAACAGTAGAGAAGTGTCGAGTACACATCCTGATCCTTGTTCATGCTTGTCTATGATTGGCTGGTTGCGGTAGACGCTTAGTGCGCGCTCTCTGGACGCTCGGCTCAACTAAAACTACCGCCGCGTAACAATAGAGAAGTGTCGAGTACACATCCTGATCCTTCTTCATGCTTGTCTGTGATTGGCTGGTTGCGGTAGTCGCTTAGTGCGCGCTCTCTGGACGCTCGGCTCAACTAAAACTACCGCCGCGTAACAGTAGAGAAGTGTCGAGTACACATCCTGATCCTTGTTCATGCTTGTCTATGATTGGCTGGTTGCGTTAGACGCTTAGTGCGCGCTCTCTGGACGCTCGGCTCAACTAAAACTACCGCCGCATAACAGTAGAGAAGTGTCGAGTACACATCCTGATCCTTGTTCATGCTTGTCTATGATTGGCTGGTTGCGTTAGACGCTTAGTGCGCGCTCTCTGGACGCTCGGCTCAACTAAAACTACAGCCGCGTAACAATAGAGAAGTGTCGAGTACACATCCTGATCCTTCTTCATGCTTGTCTGTGATTGGCTGGTTGCGGTAGACGCTTAGTGCGCGCTCTCTGGACGCTCGGCTCAACTAAAACTACCACCGCGTAACAATAGAGAAGTGTCGAGTACACATCCTGATCCTTCTTCATGCTTGTCTGTGATTGGCTGGTTGCGGTAGACGCTTAGTGCGCGCTCTCTGGACGCTCGGCTCAACTAAAACTACCGCCGCGCAACAATAGAGAAGTGTCGAGTACACATCCTGATCCTTCTTCATGCTTGTCTGTGATTGGCTGGTTGCGGCAGTCGCTTAGTGCGCGCTCTCTGGACGCTCGGTTCAACTAAAACTACCGCCGCGTAACAATAGAGAAGTGTCGAGTACACATCCTCATCCTTCTTCATGCTTGTCTGTGATTGGTTGGTTGCAGTAGACGCTTAGTGCGCGCTCTCTGGACGCTCGGCTCAACTAAAACTACCGCCGCGTAACAATAGAGAAGTGTCGAGTTCCCATCCTGATCCTTCTTCATGCTTGTCTGTGATTGGCTGGTTGCGGTAGACGCTTAGTGCGCGCTCTCTGGACGCTCGGCTCAACTAAAACTACCGCCACGTAACAATAGAGAAGTGTCGAGTACACATCCTGATCCTTGTTCATGCTTTCTGTGATTGGCTGTTTGCGGTAGACGCTTAGTGCGCGCTCTCTGGACGCTCGGCTCAACTAAAACTACCGCCGCGTAACAATAGAGAAGTGTCGAGTACACATTCCTGATCCTTCTTCATGCTTGTCTGTGATTGGCTGGCTGCGGTAGACGCTTAGTGTGCGCTCTCTGGACGCTCGGCTCAACTAAAACTACCGCCGCGTAACAATAGAGAAGTGTCGAGTACACATCCTGATCCTTCTTCATGCTTGTCTGTGATTGGTTGGTTGCAGTAGACGCTTAGTGCTCGCTCTCTGGACGCTCGGCTCAACTAAAACTACCGCCGCGTAACAATAGAGAAGTGTCGAGTACACATCCTGATCCTTGTTCATGCTTTCTGTGATTTTCTGTTTGCGGTAGACGCTTAGTGCGCGCTCTCTGGACGCTCGGCTCAACTAAAACTACCGCCGCGTAACAATAGAGAAGTGTCAAGTACACATCCTGATCCTTCTTCATGCTTGTCTGTGATTGGCTGGTTGCGGCAGTCGCTTAGTGCGCGCTCTCTGGACGCTTGGCTCAACTAAAACTACCGCCACGTAACAATAGAGAAGTGTCGAGTACACATCCTGATCCTTGTTCATGCTTTCTGTGATTGGCTGTTTGCGGTAGACGCTTAGTGCGCGCTCTCTGGACGCTCGGCTCAACTAAAACTACCGCCGCGTAACAATAGAGAAGTGTCAAGTACACATCCTGATCCTTCTTCATGCTTGTCTGTGATTGGCTGGTTGCGGTAGTCGCTTAGTGCGCGCTCTCTGGACGCTTGGCTCAACTAAAACTACCACCGCGTAACAATAGAGAAGTGTCAAGTACACATCCTGATCCTTCTTCATGCTTGTCTGTGATTGGCTGGTTGCGGCAGTCGCTTAGTGCGCGCTCTCTGGACGCTTGGCTCAACTAAAACTACCACCGCGTAACAATAGAGAAGTGTCAAGTACACATCCTGATCCTTCTTCATGCTTGTCTGTGATTGGCTGGTTGCGGTAGTCGCTTAGTGCGCGCTCTCTGGACGCTCGGCACAACTAAAACTTCCGCCGCGTAACAATAGAGAAGTGTCGAGTACACATCCTGATCCTTCTTCATGCTTGTCTGTGATTGGCTGGTTGCGGTAGACGCTTAGTGCGCGCTCTCTGGACGCTCGGCTCAACTAAAACTACCGCCGCGTAACAATAGAGAAGTGTCGAGTACACATCCTGATCCTTGTTCATGCTTGTCTGTGATTGGCTGGTTGCGTTAGACGCTTAGTGCGCGCTCTCTGGGCGCTCGGCTCAACTAAAACTACCGCCGCGTAACAATAGAGAAGTGTCGAGTACACATCCTCATCCTTCTTCATGCTTGTCTGTGATTGGCTGGTTGCGGTAGACGCTTAGTGCGCGCTCTCTGGACGCTCGGCTCAACTAAAACTACCGCCGCGTAACAATAGAGAAGTGTCGAGTACACATCCTCATCCTTCTTCATGCTTGTCTGTGATTGGCTGGTTGCGGCAGTCGCTTAGTGCGCGCTCTCTGGACGCTTGGCTCAACTAAAACTACCACCGCGTAACAATAGAGAAGCGTCAAGTACACATCCTGATCCTTCTTCATGCTTGTCTGTGATTGGCTGGTTGCGGTAGACGCTTAGTGCGCGCTCTCTGGACGCTCGGCTCAACTTAGTGTCGAGTACACATCCTGATCCTTCTTCATGCTTGTCTGTGATTGGCTGGTTGCGGTAGACGCTTAGTGCGCGCTCTCTGGACGCTCGGCTCAACTAAAACTACCGCCGCGTAACAATAGAGAAGTGTCGAGTACACATCCTGATCCTTGTTCATGCTTGTCTGTGATTGGTTGGTTGCGGTAGACGCTTAGTGCGCGCTCTCTGGACGCTCGGCTCCACTAAAACTACCGCCGCGTAACAATAGAGAAGTGTCGAGTACACATCCTGATCCTTCTTCATGCTTGTCTGTGATTGGCTGGTTGCGGTAGACGCTTAGTGCGCGCTCTCTGGACGCTCGGCTCAACTTAACTACCGCCGCGTAACAATAGAGAAGTGTCGAGTACACATCCTGATCCTTCTTTATGCTTGTCTGTGATTGGCTGGTTGCGGTAGACGCTTAGTGCGCGCTCTCTGGACGCTCGGCTCAACTTAGTGTCGAGTAAACATCCTGATCCTTCTTCATGCTTGTCTGTGATTGGCTGGTTGCGGTAGACGCTTAGTGCGCGCTCTCTGGACGCTCGGCTCAACTTAGTGTCGAGTACACATCCGGATCCTTCTTTATGCTTGTCTGTGATTGGCTGGTTGCGGTAGACGCTTAGTGCGCGCTCTCTGGACGCTCGGCTCAACTTAGTGTCGAGTACACATCCTGATCCTTGTTCATGCTTGTCTGTGATTGGCTGGTTGCGGTAGACGCTTAGTGCGCGCTCTCTGGACGCTCGGCTCAACTAAAACTACCGCCGCGTAACAAAAGAGTAGTGTTGAGTACACATCCTGATCCTTCTACATGCTTGTCTGTGATTAGCTGGTTGCGGTAGACGCTTAGTGCGCGCTCTCTGGACGCTCGGCTCAACTAAAACTACCACCGCGTAACAATAGAGAAGTGTCGAGTACACATCCTGATCCTTCTTCATGCTTGTCTGTGATTGGCTGGTTGCGGTAGACGCTTAGTGCGCGCTCTCTGGACGCTCGGCTCAACTTAGTGTCGAGTACACATCCTGATCCTTCTTCATGCTTGTCTGTGATTGGCTGGTTGCGGTAGACGCTTAGTGCGCGCTCTCTGGACGCTCGGCTCAACTAAAACTACCCCCGCGTAACAATAGAGAAGTGTCGAGTACACATCCTGATCCTTCTTCATGCTTGTCTGTGATTGGCTGGTTGCGGTAGACGCTTAGTGCGCGCTCTCTGGACGCTCGGCTCAACTAAAACTACCGCCGCGTAACAATAGAGAAGTGTCGAGTACACATCCTGATCCTTCTTCATGCTTGTCTGTGATTGGCTGGTTGCGGTAGACGCTTAGTGCGCGCTCTCTGGACGCTCGGCTCAACTTAGTGTCGAGTACACATCCTGATCCTTCTTCATGCTTGTCTGTGATTGGCTGGTTGCGGTAGACGCTTAGTGCGCGCTCTCTGGACGCTCGGCTCAACTAAAACTACCCCCGCGTAACAATAGAGAAGTGTCGAGTACACATCCTGATCCTTCTTCATGCTTGTCTGTGATTGGCTGGTTGCGGTAGACGCTTAGTGCGCGCTCTCTGGACGCTCGGCTCAACTAAAACTACCGCCGCGTAACAATAGAGAAGTGTCGAGTACACATCCTGATCCTTCTTCATGCTTGTCTGTGATTGGCTGGTTGCGGTAGACGCTTAGTGCGCGCTCTCTGGACGCTCGGCTCAACTAAAACTACCGCCGCGTAACAATAGAGAAGTGTCGAGTACACATCCTGATCCTTCTTCATGCTTGTCTGTGATTGGCTGGTTGCGGTAGACGCTTAGTGCGCGCTCTCTGGACGCTCGGCTCAACTAAGGGATTCCCCGCAGGGTTTGTTTGTGTGGCAGCCATGGCAACTCACACTGTCGCCTTATCAACCTTCTGGTAAGACCAGTCTCAAGTTACTCGGAGAAACATTCAAAGAAGATCATTTCCATGATTCAGATCGTTATTAGAGGTTTCAACGCCTGGGTGTAGGCCCGCCTAGATCTGGCACTGATAAAATGAGCAATTCAATGTAAAGTCGTTTCACAGAAACCTTGTGGATGTTGACGTCATATATGAGGGAGGCTGGGCTACCAAAATGTCAGTATTTGTAAAAGCCACCCGCTGATTGGCTCAGGCTCACTCATCCTACGACAGTCACAATATTGCTGCTGTAAAACTACTTGCTACGATATAGATAGAGTTACGCTGTGTGGTGTGAGTGACACTGGACACCCTTACGGCTTATGCTTGCTTGCTGATAACGTGATTTTAAAACTTTCCTCATTTCAGATTACATGTCTTGTACTTTAAACCAACTTTAACATTTTTAATATACGTTTTTTGTGTCGAGCATTAAAGTAAGGGATACTAGGAGAAAATGAATATCCCAAGTTAAACCCCAGCAAGACGTGTTTCAGATTAAAGCTTATTTCACACCCATAGCACCAAAGCCCTTATAAAGCCATCTCGCTCGCACACCATTCCACCCCTTCTACTTCAATCAGCCAGTCTCAGTCGGTAGAGTAATCCTCTACTAAGCCTCCATGATATGTGCCCGCCAACAGTACATTGATACGTTCATAGAGAGTGTGCACTCTAATCCGCTTTCCTCCCCAACCAATCAGATCGCAGGATGCAGGGAATTGTCGTCTGGAGTTGGGATATATTAAATAATATGAAAAAATTCAATTTCCTTTTTCAATTTATATTAATTCGACTGGTATTAGTTCAATGCTATTGATACTGTGGGAATGAACAGCCAGAGATTTATGTGACGTCACAACGGGCATATTCGTGAGGGAAAACTGCATCTTCAAGATAAAGAAGAAGACAGTTGACTCTTGGGCAATATTCCCGCCAAACAAGTGGCGAGTTGAACCCATTAGACGTTATGTTATCATCCCTCTGCCTGGCTTCACAATACTGGTCGTCCATCCATCATAGCTATCAGATGTTGGGGTAGGTTAAGGTTAGTCTGGGTTCGAGACTCTCAGCGCGTCCATCATCCGTCATCGTCAGAGGGTTGTTCCAAGTAGGAGGGTGAAGTAGTTCGGACGAGGTCAAGGCGTGGGGATTGATTTCTCATTGGTCGGTAGATCCACTTAGACGCACGACAATACAACGCACGTGTTGAAGGATTACGTCATGGTTGTTAGTTGATAGTCAACAAGTTGTTAAGATGGGGGATCCTTTTTCACCTTCCACTAGTTACCTTGGACCTGTTCACCCATCCAAACGGGGGAAGGTATTGGAAGAAGGAGAGAAATACGAGGGAAATAATTAAAGGCAAGTACTAGAGGAATAGAAACTGAATTAACATCTCTAACATTCGTATCTTACGACTAACAGAGTCACCCGGATCCAGACAGCAATCTCCTTGGACTATATTATGATACAATTGCTCGTGATAGTTTGCTGGACAACAACTAAGTCCTGTATGACAGCAATAACACGAAAATATAGCTCAAAAAGTTATGATCTTGTTTTAGAATTCTTCGAACCACTTCGGATAAGTTTAGCTTGAGCAGTTCTAAAATAACCAGTTCTTATTTATTTGTGTTTGTGGCTACACTGGCCAATGTAAGTGATTGCTTCAGCCTTGGGGGTTGCTTGAACCACTAAATTTAAACCGGTTCATTGGAGTGTGAATATCTCACTACTGAAACTAGCACCACTAACTTACTCTGTCGGTGCTTAAGTTGCCCAGCTCAGGAAATATATAGCCGGAGAACTTGGTTTACTCTCAAGAAATATGGAGCGATGGTGGGGAGTTCGAGACCCGTATGCAGAGATATCCCCTAATTAGGGGAACACTCTGGTTGCTGTGGAGTTGTTTTATAAGCAGTTCCAAAGAAACTAACCTCATACCGACATCTGATACAAATCTACAGCCCATTTCATGCACTGTTCTTCAACGAAAATCAAAATATTCCCGGCGTTCTCTCACACATGTCTCCACTCAATAGAGTGTACAAGCCGCACTTATCACCCCCGCTATGTTTTCGGTTTCCGGGTATCCAATATACACGGTAGTAAATTATCACTAATGAAACTGTTTTAAATATATATGTTTTGGTAGGAACAAGAACAAAATATATAAGTTTTTACTATTAGACTCTTCTAGTTCGTTAGCATAAGACTTGGACAATCTTAAGCTCTATGTTTTTCAAATGAATGAATGAATGTCCGTGTCCGACTCAGATGTATCCACCCCAAAAAACAGCGGCATGTGTTGCTTTCTCATTTGCCTGGATCAAGTCGTCTTGGCTGCAGCAACCCCCCATCACCGGACACACTAAAAGGTGAGAGGGGTCTTGTCTGATAAGCCGCCTCTTATCGCCTATAGTGTTCCTTAATGACATAATATGACATCGTGGGCAAGTTCTAAAAACTATTTCAAACTTTCAAATTAATGAACGAACTGAAGGGTTGACACAAAATGTAATTTCTTAACATTGTTTTGAAGATTATGGTCTACAGAAGAATTTACGCGCAAAACTTTATATAAGTGTGTACCTTTCAAGTTGTACCATTAAAAAGTTTATTTAGTAGAATCTTTGTCGAAAGCAGCGAATTGTTCGATAGTGATGGTCTAGCGGGATTCAATGGCAGCATTGTCTGTCTGTCTGTCTGTCTGTCTGTCTGTCTGTCTGTCTGTCTGTCTGTCTAATGGTGTCGCGAACTGCGTGGGTGTAAATCCAAGGGAGGGTCTATCATATCTTCGCTGAGTCAGTCTCGGTGGGTTTCAATCGCGAGAGATTGATTGATTGATTAAGGTCTTTTATTAAAAGGCGGGATTAAGGCTAGCGAAACCTTATCTTCCATCCAACCCTTTTAAGAAGATACAGTACATGATACAATACAGTAAGGTGATACAATACAATATGGTGATACAATGCAGTAAGTACATTATAGAGAGACATAGTGTGAATATTTAAAAGGAATAAACATAAAAAAGAAATAATTATGATGGTAGTAGACGCATGGAAATCTCTCATCTTAATTTAACTTATTGGTAATTTTAAACATAAAAATAATACGCCTCAGGTAGACTATAAATAATTATTTGTAGACGTGAACAATTGAAAATACAATAAACAATAATAAAAGTTTACCATTCATTCACCACATTTATCCATCACTTTCATACACAGAGAGAGAGAGAGAGAGAGAGAGAGAGAGAGAGAGAGAGAGAGAGAGAGAGAGAGAGAGAGAACGTACGTGTATGTGGGAGTGTGAGAGAGAGAGGGCTCGTATAGTGACATCATACCCTCGGAAATGGCTTTTCAACGAGTTTAACGGACCAAATGGAAATCGATGCCACGCTTCGGATATCATACGAAACAAAATGTTTTCCGGATATGAAAAACAGCTTTAAAGGAGGAAAAAACTCGCCTGTTTCATATTGGAAAATGAACGACTGCTCCTTTTGAACCAAGAAGAGAAGACATAATATTGGTTATGAAGAATTCTTACAAAATGTCAACAAAGGAATATGGCAGATTAATATCTGCGGGGAACGAGGGGTAATGGCTCCGATATGTGGAACTGTTACACACGGGAAAAATATAATACAAGAAATATCACATCAGTGATTCGAGTCGTAAAATGAATATACCCTTCCAAGTCCTGGCCCGGGGTAGAATCTAACCGAGGGGGACTGCCAGTCGACGAAATGTGGTCCTGCTGTTTCTCCTTTCCACCCATTTACCCCTTTATTTATTATTCATTTTTCCTCTTACTTGTCCCTTTTTGGTCCAATCTCCTACGACGTGATATGAGCTAAGCGCTGAGTACGTCGTTAAACACCTGACAGTAAAAAATGTATCAGAAAGAAATATTATATGTAAAACATGTACGAATGTTCTAAGATAAACGACATTGGAAATATAGCCTCACTATGACCCATTCCAGTAAAAGAAGTGGGCAAGACCAGAATCTCTCTCTCTCTCTCTTCCCTCTCTCTCTCTCTCTCTCGTCTCTCTCTCTCTCTCTCTCTCTCTCTCTCTCTCTCTCCTCTCTCTCTCTCTCTCTCTCGTCTCTCTCTCTCTCTCTCTCTCTCTCTCTCTCTCTCTCTCT